>JAHWFP010232272.1:112843-125062 GCA_023313725.1 Lithobius niger | reverse complement strand
AAAAAAAAAAAACAGCCCTCTTACTTTATAGAATTATACAATATTCAAAGTTGTTTTTAAATTAGAAAGAAAGAATGGAGAGATTATAATTAGAATTAGATTTTAGAAGAGATAAAAGTACTTTACAATTAATTAATTTTATTAATGATTGAATTCCAGGGGAAAAAAAGATTTTAAGATTAAAAGATTTAAAAAAAGTAAAATATTTTTTTTCCTGCTTATGTATCGCGACCTCCGATAGGACGCCCATGACCCCATTTGGGGTCGTGACCCAGAGGGTGAAAACCACTGGTGTACGGTATTAATGTAATGTAGCCTGCTTCACTTCTTCCACTTCTCACTTACAGAATTTCCCTCAGTAAAGACAAAATTTCTCCTTTTTTTCCTGTGCAAAAAAAATTCCTTTCGTCTTCCCTTATTTAATTTCCGTTAATTACACCACTAATTTTTAACATTTATTGACTTTAAATAAACTATGGGACCCTTCTGATGGCACAGGAACACCACCTATTGGCCCAAATTGAAAATAAAATTCAAACGACTATGTATCTTTTGGGAACTAGACCGGGACTACTATAGTGAAAGACATGGTTGGACCTGTAAAAATTAGTACTGCCACAATTTTCGTGATTTTAGCCTTAATAAGCCCGCAACAGACTAGACATAAACGATAACCAAATTCTAAATTGGGGTTGTGCAAGGTGGGGTTGGGTAAGGGTTTAAAATGTGAATACGCCTTTGTTGGGAATAGAAGAACTGTGGGCTTACGAAAGTGGGTCTGGATGGAAAAAAGATCGTGTGTTGTTGTTAATGTTGTTAATAATATTGTTTAATATGTTGTTTAATGTGGTCATCGTGGCTGAGCGGTGAGAGAGCTCAGCCTGGTTGCTGGAGGTTTGCGGAACTGGTCGAAAGGGGACCTTGGCAAAGGGGACCTTGGCAAAGTTCACGCCAGGACTGTCGGCCAGGGCAGCGTAAGAGGCTACCGTGCTCCTCCAGCAGCTATGGGCACTATTCTGGCCAATTTTGGACAGTCTTTCGGCCCCTACGATGATCGGAGGTTTCCCTGTTAAAATCCCCCGGGTTGGCTCCTCCCATTACCAGATATTTCTGCTCTCAAAAAAGTCTGGTAATGTTCAAAATTGATCCGGTTCAGCCATACAAGCATTAAATTGCTTCGGCTGACTTACGGCTCAAAGACATAAAAAAAAAAGAACTAGAGAAAAGCGAAATTTTCAAATAAAACACAGATTTTCCCCATTTTTTCCCTTCTTTAATATTTTTTTCCCTTTGAAGAGCATTTTTCCCCTAAAAAGGGAAAAAATCCCTGCAAGTGGAAGCACTGGCTTGATTGCTTATTTTTTGCACTTGATAACGGGGTGCTGATTGTCCCCGAAACGTCGTTCTATTGTTGTATGTGCGCTTGAGTGCTTTCTTTCACAGAATCGGTGAAGAGGGAGGTGATATTTTCGTACACTGATTTGACAGGATATTTGCAGCTCGAAAATTAACGATGGTTCCATTATTGAAATAATCAAAAATATCAGAAAGTTACAACCGAAAAAAAAAAAATTGAAGCCAACACTAAACTGATGACGATGACAAGTAAGCAGCAATATTGACGAAAAAGTTCGCATGTCATCAGGGAGTTGAACCCTGGTTTATTTTTTTTTCTCGTTATTATACGGTTGCTCACGTTTCTTCTTCAGCAGTTCCTTGTTTGAACCTTTGCATTTTTTCGTTCAACACTAACATTTGCTGCTGATTTCCTGTCTTTAACCGAAAATCGAATTATCGCGATAATGTAGGGCAGTATTTGCTCATGACGCAGCGACTGCTTAAGGGGTCTTCATTCAAAACTATATCGTCGAGTAGCAGCTCTTCCTCCCCTCCCTTGCGGGCTCCTTTCTGGCAATAACAATGTTGGCGCATGCGCAGACGATTTCCACTCCACGTTTGTTTACCTGAACCACGCCAGGCTATCAGTCGGTACACGAGGATCTAGAAAAAAATATTTAGAAAAGACAGGTCATTTGCTTATCGTCGCGCTTAAGGTATAGATTTGCTCGTTGAGTGTGTCCCCCTCTTAAATATGACCATAGAGAAAACTCCTGGCTGGATGCTACCCGCATCACATCCCGCCCACTCTTTGGAATTCCTCCCCCCCCCCCCCTACCCAAGGAGTGCCCCCTCAAACCAGCCGGTATGTTTTTTGTGTTCTTGTCTTTCTGCATCCGGGGTCGAGATCCCCTAGCTTTCCTTCCAAAACCTCTTGATCCCAGTAACTGCCGGAACCCGCCGACCTCCCTTGCGGTGCTTGCAGTTCGCCAAAGTTCAAACAGGAAGTAAGAGAGGAAGGAAGGGAGAAGTGGGTGAGAAAAAAAAACAGGAAAAAAGAGGAAAACAAATTTGAACGAGGAACAAAAACTGATAAAACAGCATCTTGTAAAACCAATGATCCATGTGTCGTGTTTTTTTTTTCCGGTTGGGTGTTGGTGGTGGTGGTGGGGGGGGGGGGGTATTACTGTTACGTTCGCTGTTTAAGAGGCGACAACGACGTTTTCCAACCGCTTCCTCCTTCTCCGCACTCTTGTTTTGTGGCAGTGACACGTAGACACGTGACGAAGTTGCGACGTCTTGAGCTACCACTGAGTTGCCACTCAAAACAGTCATGCAACTAACAGTGCAACACGCCCAACTTGCTTCAAAGTTGATTACATTATAGCGTTGAGTTTCCAGAGAGATGTTTTCTATGTTTACCGGCAGCAACAGGCAATGCCAGTACAACTAATGTTGCACCACATACACTTTCTGTGTGGCAGTGAGACTTGATTGAGTTGCCAGTCATATTGCTCTCAGAATATAACAGGCAACAGCTGGCAACGGCAACACATATTGCTATTGCCAGTGATTGTGTCGTCGATTGTGGGGTTGCCATTGAGTTGCCATTTGCATGTACAGGCAGAGAGTGTCAACGGTAGCAACGCAGTATTGCAGCACTTTGACATACTTCGTGGCATTGCCATAATTGAGTTGCCAGCGGAGTTGCCGTTGAGTTGCTAGTTACTAGCAACTGGCAACGGCAAGGCAGCTGGTAAGCAGGCTTCGTGGCAAGTAAGAACGTGGCAGGAACGACAGTGTCAGTTTCGTTGACGTTAGCTGTTACCGCCTATACGTAACCCCCCTCATAATTAAAGCCGTCACCGTATCAACTTGTGCGGTACGAGTCGGCTCCGCAACCAACACCCTTCAAAAATGTTTCGATGATCAGTCTGTGTGACTCACTGATAAACAATACAATTAATGAATGTGTTTATTGAAAATGCCGCGAATTGACTGACAATGTTTGACGTATAATTCCCGGATTGATCACCGTGGGGGTGTTTGGACCAAGCTTGCATAGTGAGTTTACTTCCTGTCTGATTTTTCAAAATCGTTAGGGGGCCGACCACTACATTTCAGCCATAAACTAAAAAGACTACAATTTTTCACATTGAAGTCGAGGTGACATCGTAGTTTCCATCAATCCCCCCCCCCCCCCCCCCTGCTGCATTTTCCAAGAAGTTGAAACAGTATTGAACTACCAAAACATCAAACGGCGCACTATGGAATATCGCAGTAACTTTACCATTTTCTCCACCAACGAAACAATCTCTCCACAAAGTACAATTATATTTGATTTTTTTTTTGTGTGTGTGTTATTATTACTTAGGGTACCACCTTTGTGTTAGGGTACCACCTTCTTTTTATAAAATTAATAATAAAGATGTAATCCCCAAAGTGGTAGGAATCCAGAAGGGTGAACCACTAACTCTGATCCGGATGAACTTAAAATCAATGTTTGCCTAAGAAGACTGTAATCTAACAAATTCAGACCTATCTAAGAAATTTCGAAGGAGGATTCTGCCCAACTCATTCCGAAAGTGTTGGGCATAACGCGACTGCACCACATGCTCTGGCAGAGAACCCAGGCTGGAATACAACTCTAACTGCAGGGAAGCTTCTCCTACATACCAGCTGTCCTGCTGGAACCATCAATTTAAGCGAGTAGCCTCTTGGGTCTATACAAGGGTAGGGGGTCAACAGGGAAAGAACCTCGAACAATTTTGTATTTCAAACGCAGATCGGCTTTCAGTCTGCGCAACTCGAGGGATTGTAGCCCAACACGTGGTAATCGCATGTCGTATGAAAGGTTAATTAATTCAGATGCAAACCTATTTACGCTGCCTTTTGGACTTATATGTCAGAATGCCTGTGCGGGGAATCGAACCCACGACCTTTGAAATCAAAGGCCGAGGTCCTACCGCCGAGCCTTACTGACACAACAGGACCCATCGTGAGCCATTGGCTTTTCCGTCCCGTATAAGTATGAAAGGTTACGCAGGCCTGTTAAATTTTTAGTAAACTTACGCTGGACGGACTCGACCCTCTCGATATCGCCAAGTAGAGATGGCGACCATACTGGGCTTGCGTATTCCAGCAGAGGCCTCACACTCACCTTACATGCCAATACTTTTTATTAAATTGGTGTGTTAATAGTTTTTCAATCCGTCAAGAGCGAACCTGCAAGAGGTAAAGCGAGGCAACACCACGGATATGCGGGATACTTGGCACAGTCTGACTGAGAAAAGGTTGCTCTAACCCCCCCCCACTCCAACCCAGTTTGCCCCAGTAGCGATGCCTTGCCTTCCGGGCCAGTTCGCTCTTGACCTAAGGCCATCCATGTCAAAATGATTCCAGTCCTGCTTAAAAAAAACTAGACACAACTAACTCTGTTTTCAGCAACAGTTCGACTTTACTCTTAACCCTTTTGTTAACTCAACACCTCCCCCCTCCCCCTTGGGATCTTTTAACTCCCTACATGTCTCCACCTCCCCGCCACCCCCTCAGGAAAAAAGTGTGAGTTTTGCCAGGGTTTCCACACCCTCTTCTGATTTCGACTAAACCCGTGCGCTTGATCGCCGTCATCGCCTTTTTTTCCCCTTTTGTTTCTTTCGTCGTTACTTTCGCGGGGCCTTCTTTTGTTTCGTTCCGTTTCCTCTCTTTCTGCCTTTCTGTTCCTGCCTTCGCTTTGTGCCGTGGTCACTAGTTAGAACCACCCACAGACAGACCAAAACTTACGTTTACACAAAATGCCACGATGTTGTTAATTTGTTTGTCGTATGAGTTTAGCATTAAATTGTTCTTACATGACGTCAAGAACAATTGGTTCGTCATTTTCGTAAAAAAAAAAAATAACCCGCATTATAACTTGCAATAGTAGTGGTATATTATTAGACCGAGCATGGGGCCAGAAACGTGCTCCAAATTGAAGGTGTTAAAGTCTGTACACGCACATGCTCTTTTCCATAAGATGGCGCCCACCACCATAGTGAGCGGAATTGGCTTAGTCGTTGGGAGTGCTGTGCACCACCATTGCTTGAGGGTTTGCTGCAGACTGTGCCTTCAAGGCGCATTTTGTACCCAGAGGCATCAAAGCAATTAAAGGCAGCGTCCACAGGTCGAAGAGTCTGTTAAAGGCGGTGACTGACACTACTTGTCCAAGGCTACGTTGAATTGTGTTGATGCCTCTGGGTTCAAAACGCGCCTTGAAGAAACTGCGTGACAGGTACTTGCATTGCGTTCGGAACGCAACACAAAATATCCAACATGTTCAATAGCTCCGTTGGGGAACGCGGCGTTCGAGAACAATAACAGCCAATCGCATCAAAAGGCTAAGTACCACGTGACTGCATTCCATCAAAGGGGTGGAGTGTCTTCCCCTACTTCTACTTTCTTGAACGCGATCCACAACACCACCATGTTTCATCCTTTCTCCAATGATCAGGCGTCACCAAGAGGATTAGACGCCGCCTTGAAATGGTGCTGTCTGTCCCGGCCTTAGCACCATTTCAAGGTAACGTTCAATCCTCTTGGTGAGGCCAGGACAAATAGCACCATTTCAAGGCAGCGTTCAATCCTCTTGGTGAGGCCAGGACAGATACCTCCATTTCAAGGCGGCGTTCAATCCTCTTGGTGAGGCCGGGACAGACAGCACCATTTCAAGGCGGCGTTCAATCCTCTTGGTGAGGCCAAGACAGATAGCACCATTTCAAGGTGGCGTTCAATCCTCTTGGTGAGGCCAGGACAGATAGCTCCATTTCAAGGCGGCGTTCAATCCTCTTGGTGAGGCCGGAACAGACAGCACCATTTCAAGGCAGCGTTCAATCCTCTGAGTGAGGCCAAGACAGATAGCACCATTTCAAGGTGGCGTTCAATCCTCTTGGTGAGGCCAGGACAGATAGCTCTATTTCAAGGCGGCGTTCAATCCTCTTGGTGAGGCCGGGACAGACAGCACCATTTCAAGGCGGCGTTCAATCCTCTTGGTGACGTCTGATCACCAGAAAAAAGGATGACAGACGGTGGCATTGTGCATGGCGTTCAGGTAGTAAAAGTAAGGGAAAACACTCCACCCCTTTGATGGAATGCAGTCAAATGTTACGAAGCGATCGGCTGCTGTTGTTCTTGAACGCCGGCATTCCCACTTCCCCAATCGAGCAGTGTTGGAATTTTTCGTTGCGAGTGCCTGTCACACAGTACACACCTCCAAGGCGCGTTTTGAACCCACAAGCATCAACGCAATTAAACGCAGCCTTCGACAGGTAGCGACTCTCACACCCTTTACGTGCTTAAGGCTTTATTTCCGTTCATCCATTTTGTGCTCATAGCCTCATTCCATTTTGCACAATGACCAATGTAAATACAGTCTTTGACAACTTGACTAGAAATGTACCCTCGTAATTCCCCCAAACATCCAATTTCAGTCATGATGCCCCAAACTTATATGATAATCATCCCCATTACATTTGGTGATTTAGAGCAGGTTTAACATCAAAGGCAGGCAAGGTATTCAATCTTTGGAACTGAACCAATATACAGCAAATGGCTAACTACTGTTTTACGATCGCTTTCATTTTTCACTGAACCATACACTCGATATCTCATACGATTCCGCACTGACGTCCACGTCAAAAGGCTTACCCGAAGCGTAGTTGAACTATCTTTCATTTAGTATTACTGCCAAATTTTAGCTACCTTAGAATTAGAGGAGCAGAAGAACAAACACGCACACACATCGTACGTTTTTAATGAAGTTGATTTTTAGCTTTTTAAACTGTAACATTTTACGCTGGTACTGATGCTTGGTGCAAAGACGTTCTGTGATGGTGTCTGTCTGTATGTATGTATGTCTATCAACAACTGTGCATGGACGTCAACTTCTGAACCTATTATCAGATTCATGCGAAATTTTGCACACGTATTCCACGCTTTGTAGATTTAAGTTCTAAAATCAATAAAATCAGTCAAGGTTTTTAGAGGTAGAACCATTGACTGTCAAAGTTCAAAATTCATTTGACGTCACTAGCCCAAGGGAGTAAAGTTAGTTGGGATTTGCAACTAACGCGCGAACCAGGTTCCATCATCCTACACAAACAACCCGACCGTGACGTCATTCTCGTGGTCTCGTTCATAGTGAGAGAAAAGCAGAACTGTATGCCTTCAATTTATGATAAATAGCTACAAAATTCAGCTTTAAACTATGGAGACAATTACGGTAGGTGCCTTACTCGATGTCGAGATAACACTTATTTAAACGTGGCGGACGTCTCCATGGTACAAAATTTAAAAAAATAAAAAACTGCCTTCGAACATGACGTAATTTATGACCTGCTTCTGATTGGCCGTTCTCCATATTTGTTTGGCACAAATGAAACTCCGGAACAAAACTCAAACGCCCTTCTCAATTTCTAAACCTTTATTAAGATTTCTCAAGATTAAACATGCATCCGAATCTTTGAAGTAACCTACTTAACTGCATACGATCGTTTTTACGTTCTGGGGTGCTCTTTTGCAATAAAAAAAAGTTACGGGTATTCCGTCGGTTAAAATAAACCGGACTTTTAATATGGCGGCATTTCGTTCAAGAGAGCATGCGCAGAGATGCGCAAACGGCTCTCGCGTGGAACTATGGGAAAAAACTCGATTCAGACATAGCATCAAGCAATAGCATGGCTGGGAAAGACAGTTGCAAATCCCAAATCTACTCTGCTCCCGGGATTAGCCCGATACCATTCTAATACATTTTTCAACGAATTAACATTACAGTTTTACAATACACGAACAATACAAAAAAAAACAATAATGTCACAAAATGTCAAGCAAATCGAAACAAAATTCCTAATGCTATCACTCCCCAAACAAACAAACAAACAAACAGACAGAACGGGACAAAAAGACGCAATAGTCCGAGTTTAGTCGATTATTGGGTCCAACTCCCTTCGCTCATTCGGCCAACTGTTATTATAATCACCTGGGTTTTATGCTACGATCCCGCGATACTTTACATGCTCACTGGAAGAAGGTCTGGTTTTAACGATCGCTAACTAGAGATGTTTTGAGCTCGTTACGCAGGTGGTGTACATACCCCTTCTCGTATTTCCCTGGGGGCCACCAAGGCAGGGTAAATTGTGTTCTTGGGGCGCAATGGCCGCCGCAAATAACAGTTTTTTCCCCGACCTGTGGCTGTAAACAGGTTCATTCTGTGAGAAATTAAATGCGTGTCCCTAGGTTTTTTTTAAAGTGAATTTTGGTTGAGAGAACTTCGAAAACAATGTTTTTACTACTAAATGGCGCAGAAACTTATTCGATCTCCCTTTTTTGTCTTAGTTTTGTCAAAAATGCCTCGGACAAGCAACAAACCCCACATACACACGGAAATGCACTAGAATTTAAATTTTCAGCTACATTTATTTTGATTTGTTCACCTAATGGCAATAACAAACAGCGTCGAGCATCTACATAACACGATCGTAGGAATCAACGTTACTACTTTTAAGTTCTTAAATAATCGCTTTAACAATCACCTTAAACAAACGTTTTAAATTTGTGGTGCACGAGGCTTATCATAGCTACCTTGCAAGGTGGTCCGAAACAATAAGATCACTGTAAATGATCACTATCACTGTAAGTAGGTGTTAGTATTAGAGTAGTCTTTAGATTTCAGTTTAGTGCAGAGCATATGGAATTGTGTCCTCTAGGCTCTCGTAGAGTATTAAATAAATAAACACACTAAAAAGGCATTGTCGGCGGTTTACTTTATGCCTCTCCGAAACAATAATATGACAAAGAAACAAAGATAAACCTGGCCACACCAATTTTTAAAACGGTGCATCCAACACCACCCGTGCTTAGAACGGACTTCAGCAAGGAAGTAACATTATTAACCAGCGAAAAATTGTTTCATGCAATGATGCTTGAGCGTGTATATTTTTAAAACGGCGCATCCTGTGATTTGAGTCACAAGATGCGCTGATTGAGTGAGCGAAGCGAACGAAATCAGCGCATGTTAGCCAGAGTGCTCAAAAATATGATTGAAGAATCTAAATTCAGTGAAACATGGACACACACATGAGCGTCAAATCCGTACCAGTGTTGCTAACGCTGCAGCCGACACCAGCCGTGCATTGCACCAGCTTCCTCTAGTGAAATACATAACGGTGTAGTAAAATATAACGAACTCAATATACTTACAAGTTAAAAAACAAAACAAAAATCTACTAGTTAGGAGCTTAAGTCACAACAGTCACGATGTCATCTTGTAAGTAACGTAATGTTTTCTCTCAACTTATAGCAAACTTTAAAACCATTTATCCATTATTCAGTGTTTGGTAAGTTCTTTATGCATTTCAACAAGCTAATTTTGCTGGCAGTGATGACGTATCTCCAGGTCAAGTCTGATTTTTCAGTGCGTTCTGTGGATATGACTTGGGTGTGGAACATTAACTATGTCCAAGTCCAATTCACAGAACACACTGACAAAATCAGAATTGAAGTGGAGGATTACGTCATCACTGCTAACAAAATTAGGGTGATGAATTGCATAAAGTTGCATGAGTATGCAATCCCAGTTTGGTCCCTCCATCTTCTAGGTGGCATTGATTTAATCGAATCTGCACAAAAAAAAACTTTACAAAGCACCTACATGACCTGGACTACGGTACTCGCATTGCAAGGCCAGCACTTGATGTCTTAGAGCTTAGAAGAATCCGCTTTGACCTCATTTTGACATATAAAATCCTACGCGGATTGATTGAGTAAACCTCCCTTTTTGGGGGGTTTGCTCCTTTCCGTGATCAAACTCAAGGCCATGGTAGGAAGCTGGCAGTTCAGCCCTCACTAACAAATTGTCGCCAAAATATTTTCTCTCTCCGTGTTGTTCGTATTTGGATTACCCTCGGGACAACCATAGTGGATCAGCCCACAGTGCCTTTAGTCGCATCTGGAGTGAGAGCTTACAGCCTTTCCGGCGGCGTCCCCTCATTGATATTGGTTAATATGGTTGTCACTCTAGAACGATCACCCGATTTTTCTCGCTTTTGCGTTCACCAATCACCCTCACGTTGCAGGCTCGGTATTAGAAGTTCACCACCCTCTCGTGTCCTTCCACCAATTTTTGGTTAGTAAATTTATTTATTTACTAGAGGAAGCCCGTGCTATGCACGGGGCCGGCCATGAATTACGTTTACGGACAGACTTTTCCCGACACATTTTTCCGACACTCTTCCCGACATTTTTCAAATTGAACCTGTTCGCCGACGTACATGCCCAGTCTTGATCAACCACTTCCGCCTGGCTGCTCTTTCACGGGGCCGGTAGAATGAGAGAGTCCACTTACAATGCGGGCGTGAGGAGGAGGGAAGTGATTGTAGGGCCTTTTACTGTTTTTTCTTATCGGCTCTTTTCTTATCAGCTCAGCCGGCATCCAGTATTATTATGTAGATTTATTTATTTATTTATTATAAAGAACTTACCAAACACATTACGTCACTTACAAAACGGCATCCTGACTCTTGTGAATTGAGCTCCCAGCTTTTGGTTTATATGTTTTTTAACTTGTAAAGTTCTAAATATCTTGAGTTCGTTGTATTTTACCCAACTTTTACGTTTCATGCTCATTGCTGTCCGTTGTTGCATTTTAGGTGAACAAGTCCAGATAATTGTGGCCGAAAATTTGACTTCTAATACTTTTCCGTGTGTTTGCGGAGTTTGTTGCGTGTCAAAGGTCTATTTTTTACTTCAGTTTACACCCAACCTGCAAATTAACTTATCTTACTGCAAAAATTATGAAATAGTCTGTTTAAAAATTGATGTTTGTTGCTCGTCTCCTTAGTTTTATGTTGGCCCAAGCACTTGACCTTTTAATAATGCTATGCACCTCCCGAAAGTTAACGAAGTTTGTCGACGAGGCTGCAGAGGGGCGCAACGCCCCCTGGGGTGTGTGTGTGTGTGGGCGTTTTATGTTCTTTGAACATTAATTCGTTGCAAACCTTTTCAGTCGACTAAATGGGTCGGCATTAGATGAAAGAAATTGCAAATAACAAACAACAACAACAACAACAACAAAATTCCATAACAAAAAACACCTAATTAATGACAGATAGCCAAAAAAATAAGTTTTTTTTTTTTAAATAATAATGATAATAATAATAGGTTTATTAACACTGGCGATAGCCAGTGTTAGTAAGGGTCGACCTAGGACCTCTGTGTTAAACTCTCAACTTTGAGAGCGTATAACTCCGTCAAAAGTAAACATATTTAAACCAAATTTGGAGTCTAGCCTTGACTAGTAAAGGCCTGTCTGCAGTCCAAAAATTGTGAAATTCGGTCCAGCCAAACCCGAGATGCAGACAGGGGCCAAATAGACAACTTCTTGTTCAACTTCTTCTTGTTGTTGTTGTTCTGGGGATACTTTCGTCTGTCCTCTCTACAGGTCAAACCATTTGTCCAATAAAGCTGGTTCTTAGCTCATTTTACAAGTATTGCTCTGTAGATGTGCCCTTTTCATAAGGCCTTTTCTAATTGGTCAAGTGGTTCAGGGGTTACGGAGCTCTAAACCACCAGATTGATTGTTTTACATTGTTTTAAACATTGTTATTATGCAACAATACCAATTAGCAAACGCAAGCTGCGAGACATAGACTGAAGATTAAAGGATTTGTTTCTATTGTTACCATTGGCGATAGCCAGATTAGTAAGGGTCAGCCTAGGGTTTCTTGTGTTAAACTATCAGCTTTGACCGTCAACTGCACTGTTTTACAGTTTAGCTGCAATTCTAAAAGTAACACGAATTAATAAACAAAAACGGAACGTTAAATGTTTAGAGTAAGGATCTAAAAGTCA
>JAHWFP010232272.1:68783-112443 GCA_023313725.1 Lithobius niger | reverse complement strand
ACTGTCAAAGCTTGTCCGTGTTCCTTCTAGGTTTTGACTTTTAGATCCTTACTCTAAACATTTAACGTTCCGTTTTTGTTTATTAATTCAGTAATCGGCCCGAAGTTCTGTAAGAACTTGTTTGTGCCGGATTACGACATAAAAATATGCAAGGACATAGTGCGTGGAAAAAACAGAGGTATGGTGTTTAAACAGTGAGACAGTTTGAGAGCGAGGCTGGGACACATTGTTACACACTTAGCCTACACACTTGCTACTGATAATACCACTAAAAATGAGCAATTGAAAATAACAATGCTAACAATATCAGAAACATTATTAGCAGTATCAGGGTCAGATCAGTTAACACGCTTAAATTCAAGGGGGAGAGCTATGAATAAGAGTTGGTTTCTGATGCTGCCGTGGGTAGCTAGTTTTTTTCTTACATTTTCCCCTTACCTAATCTAATTTCTTCCACATTCTTCTAACGATTTGTAATGTGCACCTATACAAGCTGCATATGTGCACCCAAATAAGAAAAGTTGTCAGTGTTAACTCATAAAGCTTGTAGCACACTACTCCGTTACGTCACGTCACGTCGCAGGCCGTCAAATTTCAGTTTGGATTAAAAGCACGCAAATTAGAGGAGCCGCATGTACTGCTCCGTCCCGTTCCGTGACAACCCGTCGGCTGACGGACAGAACTGTCGAGGCAGAATCTTTTCAGTCAAAAACTGATCGCATCGGAGAAATGTACGCACCTGCAGTCAGTCGACGGCCGTCGTGGTCCGTCACACGCCTTACACACGACACCTTTCCCCTACTAAATACAGTTGCGAACATATTTCAGTTGCCTTCTGGACTTAAAAGTCATAATAATAACAATAATAATAATATTTTGCCGCAGGAGCAGTAGGTCTGGCAAGGATCCGAGGATCACTAATAGCCAACCTTGACTAAGCGCCACAGGAAAGCTAAGCTACAAAAGCAAAAAGAACAGTCTACATACAAAATTACCAACGAAATTCAGGACGTTTCAAGAATGGTTTCAAGCAATGCTTTGACATGATTGACCGAAAATGTTTTGGACTGCGAGCAGTGACTACAGCTTCGGGAAGGGAGTTCCAGACAGGAACTACTCTCAAGGAAAAGAAGTTCCTTCTACAATCGCGGTGCGAAGCTTGTACGGCCAATTTTAATGCCCGAGCGTAAAGCATTAATACCAAATTTACTACGAATTTCCATTTAATTACCTACTTAAGGTCACTATGGCTTCCTTCATTTCCATTACCAATTTGGGAGCGATCAAATTTAAAAGCTTAGCGAAGCTGACTGACACGGTTAGCGACGGAAGCAATGTGCGCTGGGCCATCCGTTGCCGTCAGTCGTCGGAACGGGACGGAACAGAACGGAACGGAGTAGCGTTCTGCAAGCTTAATGCTGAACACCATTGCTAAGCTCACAGGGTTTTAATCTAATAACCATTTAAGCTTGTCGCACACTACTCCGTTCCGTCCCGTTACAACGACTGACGGCAACGGATGGTCCAGCGCACATTCACTCCGTCACTAACCGTGTCAGTCGGCTCCGCTGAGCTTTTAAATTTTATGGGTCCAAATTGGCAATGCAAATGTAGAAGGACTTGTAGCGACCTTAAGCAGGTAGTTAAATGTAAAGTCGAGTAAATTAGGGATTAATTCTTTACGCTCGGGCCATGATGACATTTCAGTCCAGAAGGCAACTGAAATAGATTCGAATTTGTATTTAGTAGGGGAAAGGCGTTGTGCGCAGGTGCGTGACGGACAACGACGGCCGTCGACTGACGGCAGGAGCGTACACTTCTCCGATGCGACCAGTTTTTGACTGAAAGGACTCTGCCTCGACAATCCCGTCCGACAGCCGACGGGTCGTCACGGAACGGGACGGAGCAGCATACGCGGCTCCTCTAATTGACATGCTCTTAATCCAAACGGAAATTTGACGGCCTGCAACTTGACTTGACGTGACGGAACGGAGTAGTTTGCGGCAAGCTACAAACAAATCTTTCTTGAATGATTTCAACCCAGTAATAAGTATAATTTCGGTAGGCAATGAATTAAAGAATTAACTGCCCAGATAGTAAATGCGTTTGTGGAGTGTTTCCTTGGCCACTTTTGGTTGTACGACATAAAAACAGGATTCATTTCCAGGATTCATTTCCAGTATAATCAAGTATAAATATGAGCACCGTTTTTACAAAAATTGATAAGGGTTCTGTTAAAGGGACACCCGGCCTGCCTAATAGCATTCCGCTTGCCTTGTAACAGTTCGCGCTGGCCGCCTTCCGCGCTATACGAACACCAAGGTCATCTGAGATAGCAGCTGCGTTCCTCGCAATGAAGACTGTAGCAATGTCTCATTTGGCATTGTGCCTATAATAGACGAACCAGCATGAACGCATTAATCGTGTCGTTACAAACCGGAATGATTCTCGTATTTTAACATCACAATTTATAATTTTCTAGGCTAGTGTCTGATAATTTTGCTTCGGCGATCTATTGGAATAATTAATTTTAATTTTTACCGCATTACGCTTTTAGATTTTTGATGTCGTCTTAATTATTAGCAAATTAGTACACGTACACACAGAGATGAAACGTCATGGTTATTGTAAGCGCGCAAAGCATCATATAGTTACGGGTCGTTCGTAAATAAAATTCCATTATATTCAACAGAAAATCTCCTAGACGCCACATTTAAAAAAGGAGTTTTAGCTAGGGAAAGACTAACGGTAAGTAAACAGACCTTGGGGGGCGCACTTGATGTGGAGGATGGAGAAAAATGGCGCTGGGAGGTATATCCCTTTAAGAAAGTTAATCTCTGGATTACCTTATTAATAAGATCATCGTAACGACTTTTCAAATTTAGCTAGTTCTCTCACGCATATCAAATTTTTGTTAGAATAATATAGTGTACAATCAGGCTACACAGTCGCCTACTTTCGGGGCTACATTTTTCAGCATTCTACAAGTCAAGTCGTCTCCTTTCCGTTCATCCTATTGACGATACATACACCACTTTTCAAGATTTTAGTTCCAAGATTTCAGGACTGGTATTTCATTTTTATTTTCAATGACATTTCCAGGTTTTCAATGACTTGTATGACCCACGAATTAATTAATCTGCAGGTCTGTACTAAGCACACTAAGACAATGTTTTTTTTACGATTTTTCAGAGATGTCGTTTAGCAAAGTAGAATGCGCCAATCTGACCTAGAGTAAAAACTGTAAAAACATGCGAATACAGCAGTAAGGTTTCACGTGGAGTAAACAGTACAGCAACATTGCGGTATGCGAAACCTTACAGGGAAGCTTATTTGTGGTCCTTTGCTGATTTGACTTCGGATCAGTTAAAACTTTCCTTAAACATCAAACGAGTTCGTTTTTGTTTTCTAATAAAAATAAACGCCGGTCTCTATCTACCCGCCTGCAGTCAATTTCCGTCGAGTCATTCTGCATTGTGCAAAACTGACGCAGGGAGGTATGGGTGTGTGTGGGGAGTAAGGGGGGGGGGAGGAGGAGGAAGAAGGAGTGCTGGAGAAAAATAGAGAAAATACGGTACACACTGTCGGTAGACAGAGTTTGACTGGTTATTACTCATGTTATCAGAACCGAAAAAAATACATTTTCTATACCTAAACCAAAGCACGAAAGCACCAAAGCAAGTTAGTAAGTCAATTTTGTAAATCCAATTTTGTAAAAATTACACCTATTCAAAAGGAACGTGTAGCAGGTTTTTTGTGCATGGAATATCTTTAAAAAACTTTCAGTAAAGCATTTGACTTTGGTTGCTTTGGAAATTTTGATTATCTAGATTATTGATGACAATGATGACAACCAATATTGCTCTCTCCTGCAAACACGCTGTCATGTTTCCAAACCCTCCCCTTCTCCCCCCCCCTGTTCCCCCCCCCCCCCCCCCCCCCCCAAAAAAAAATGTTTTCAACCTAAAGCAAAGCAGGAAACGTACAGCTCCCTACCATTGGGTCATCACATGGGTCTTTATAGGAGTATCTCTTACAATTGTTCATCAAAATATGTATTTATTGTCATCGTATTTTGTTAAAAATGAAACCTGGCCATCGGGTAGTAAGGGTGTAATGCTTACCAGCCTCTTACTGGCAAAATTTTACACCTGGGCCCTTACTGTCTAAGCTTGTCGGTGTTCCTTCTACGTTTTGACTTTTAAACCCATACTCTTAACATTTAACGTTTCGTTATTTTTTGTTTATTATAACTCTTTAAATGGTTTGATTTTTATGACCGTCTAGTAGATAAAATTATCTGTACCAATCTACAACGACCAACACAGACGTCTATATTTAGCCCAACCAATTTGCTCCGTAGACCGGCACTCGCTAACGTGTTTACTTGAGACGACCGTAAATAAATATAAACTCTCATCTTCAGCGCGTCGTAGCCCTCAGTATGTTTGTGCAGACGGAGGAAAATACTTTGGGAAGAGGATGATGGTTGTCGAGATGGCGAGGTGGCGCTGTTTTAAGTAGGGGAGCAGTAGAGGGGGGAGGGGGAGGGGTTGTGGTCACGGAGACAGATAGGAATATGTTGGCTGACACCAAGAAGCAAACAGTAGAGCGGTCGAGGCGGATCTTCACTAGATGGCACCATTCAAAACCACAAGGCATTATCACAATCGACGTCATAGCCAAACCAACATCACAGACAAGCCAGACATTCTTTGAAAGCCATTTTGCAAATTACAATACTAGGGGATCTACCTCCAAGCTACGAGTGCTACGCTCCCATCTCAATGTTGTTAAAAATACGTTTACTAACAGATTTATCGGGTTATGGAACTCTCTTCCGGAAACTGTTGTGTGTCATACCCAAGTTTGCGCTTTCAAACATGCACTCGATAAATATATTACTGACGGTCTAAGATATTCCTACGGTGATTAGGTGTGACTATTTCTCCAGTCACTACTTTATTTTTTAGATGCAGCGTTTTGTTTATTACTTTTGCGTGTTGCCTCATTTTTTTTTAATGTTGATTTATTCTATTTTGCTTACTGTTTAACTGTTTCAACAAATATCTTATTTGCTATTGTTAATTGGAAACTTACAGACGATTTGAAATAAATAAATAAATACATATAGCTGGACGTAAACTGACTTAAACCGATCTAATTTAGGGACCGATCATTATTTATCGCTGGGGAGGGAGGGAGGGCGGGCAGAGGAAATTGAGGTGGGGGGCATGAATTTGTTGGACCCTCTCGAGGCGGGATCATAAATATTTTAGGCCCCAGCAAGACGGGGATCACACAAAAAAAAAACACTGGCCAAACTGGAAGAAAAAGTTATATTTGGACCGTAAAATGACACTTTCAGTAGTCACAATTTCTAAAAAAAAAAATAATAATAATAAAAAAAAAAACCCTCAGCTCCAGCCACCCCCACCCTCACAATCATGATGTGAGAGTTTACAAGGTTTTGAAGCTGTTAGTATCAATACTACAAGTATAGTTTTATTCAATAAATTTTCTAGAAAAGCATAGCCTCCTAAATTCTAGCTTCATCTGAATTTCAGGTGCCGACTGTGGGCATACGAGCAAACAGCGCGTTCATTATATACTTGTTGTATGAAACTCGATACAAGATGGGTGTAAGGAACATCGGTGTTTCATAGGATATTTTTCACCCAACGTTTCTTTTCGTTAAAAACGAGGCACGTTTTTCTTACAACTATAGTAATAAGTTGTTGGTCCAGAGTTCTGCTTACTTAATTTGGTCACAGAAAATCATCTGCAGACATTCTCCATAGACTACGAAAATAGCATATTTTTTGGCGGTGGTCACATTATTTTTGGAGCTTCAGTGGATTTTTTTCAGGGTTTCGAAAACGGCTCATCGAAAATTTGGTGGTCACATTTTATAGTCACAATAAGGATACGCAAAACCAAAAGTTTGTAACTGTCAATTACAGGCGAATTTTCGATGGCCAATTTTCTGCCACTTCTTCAGGCCAAGCCCAGAGTTATGCTCGCAACAGCAACAACAAACGTCAACGGTCCGTTGTAATTGACAGTTACACAAAACTTTTTGGTTTTGCGTATCCTTATTGTGAGTATTTATCGTAAAACCAAAGTAAAACGGCAGTGATGTCGATCTATAAGGTCACATTTAAATTTCCTCAAATCCCTTCCCCCCCCCCCCCCCCCACACTCCGGCCATAAATAACGACTGGTCTCTGAGCCTAAAATTCTTTAACAGGCAACCTTTTTAGCACCCTTTTTAGCAGCCAAACTCTGATTTTGAGTATTGCTAGCTAGTTTTTACTGTTGCCGAGCTAAACCACTGACCCTGCTTGGTTGCACACTCTTTGCCCATCAGGTTGCGCGTCGCTGACCAAAACTAGTGGACAGGCAATATTCGTTTTTTTTTTGTTTTTTTTTTTCACTCGTCACCCAACCACGATGATCTAGAATGGAAAGGACAATGGTACAGCTGCCTGGATGGCTCTAACTAGCTTCCACAAACATTGGAGTTAGGTTTCTTCCTGAAAATCTTTATGGCAGACCCAGGCGGAAAGGTAGAAAGACTAAATGGAAGAGAGAGACTGAAAGAACAACAGCCAAGAGCCCAAAACAAATGAAGGCATCCTTGCAGGCAGAAAATGGCCGCCCTCTCAGCCGGATGTTGCTCTCTGATCCCGGAAGTTGCATCCAGGCAGGCAGTAATGGATTTCTCTGCGCCCGTAAGTGTGTCTGTGGCGGTTTGTTCCTGGGGGAAGGAATCGGTAGTTTTTTTGCCTCTTAGATTTTTGTTTCTAGGACAATTCGAACGTTAGATAGCGAACCTAGGTAAGAAATACTTTGCTCTTAAAGATTTTTTGTGCGTTTTTTTTTTTTTTTTTAGAATTAAAGAGATGATTCACCATTAAATGAAACAATGTAACTTACAAACTACAACGTTTGTAGAGACTTTGTTTTGAATTGGCGATTTTCGATGCCGAGTTACCGATCCAGATCACCGATGGAAAGGTCCGACTTCCGGCAACAAGAATCCACCGTTCACTAGTATTTTTTTTCCGGTTCGCCCAAAGAAGAACGACAGATAGGACTCCGTTTTCCGTGCGATGTTTTCAAAATCTGAAACTAACTAATCCAATTCTGGTTCAACTTCTTTTTCATACGGAAGCATAATTGGCAAAAATTCTTGATCAAGGACCTTGACTCATTCATACGCAAACGATTTAATCATAAACTGTTCAATACCAAAGCCAACATTTTGCTGGCACGTGTTCTCATCAAAAATCATGGTTAATCGACTGCTATTCAGGCATTTCCGGCCTGACGCTAATAATTGATACGCATGATCAATTCAAATAAACGACTCGAGTGGGATGTGACGTCATTAGACAATAGCCACGACTCAACCCTGTCATTCTCCCCGACTGTATTTCAAAAACTGCTTTATGCATAAAATGCATAAGCAGTTATAAAAGGTCCATGACTGCTAAATCTTACTGGTGATTAAACAGTAAAATAACTGATAATTTTAACAGTGCTACCACGAGTGTTTCTTTACATCTTCTCCCTTCTTCCATTTCGGACTTACATAGGCCTACTCTTGACATTGAATTTTTATAATTTTCAACTTTGGTTTGACGGTCTTCAAACGTTTAGCCCTAAATCGTTTGGCAACCCAGGTTCCCATCTCACGGAAGCCGATGTATATACGAAAGCCATAAACGCCGAGTGTGTCGCGAACTTCGCAATAAAAGTCAGGAACAGAGTCGCCCCCGCAAACAATAAACAATAATTCACTGCACTCTTTGGGGGCGAGAAGTAGTTTTATTTTTATGAACGCAATCAGTAGTTTTCGCTGTATTTTTTAACGATAAAAGATGTATTTCACTCCTTTCTTTCCAACTTTAAGAAGAAGTCGGTATCTTTGAGTTGGGCATCCGTGCCACCATATATATGGCGTCATAGCGTTAATACGTATTTTTCTGGGATTTATTAATTAAACTTGAAAAGCACTTGTAGAATGTTACCAAGTAGAAGTCGGAAATCGCACAAATCTCTATATTCTGTATTTCGCTTAATGAGCAAACTTAACAAAAGGGTCAAAGGGTTGTAGCCAGCGTTAACCGCAAACGGTCATCTGCCCGACGTAGCCTTAAGGCGGTTACGTCCCGTTTCGCCAAAAAGAAAGCAGATTAACAGCTTTTGCCTCAGGAGCCAGTCCCGCTTCGCCAAATCCCGTTTCGCCAAATATCGTTCACGAAATTTTAGCCACACGAAACATTTAAAACATTTAAACACGAACATTCATAACATGATAATGGTCAGACATTTATAGATAAACACCCGTTTTGCAGAATCCCATTTTGCAAAATAATTTGTTTCAACACCTTGGGAATGACGTAGTGACGCCCAAACATTCTAAACAATTATATTTAAAGCGCAAATTCTTCCGTCTATATTGCCAGTTTTCAAAACGCTAATAAATCAACTGGACTTACCGTATTCTACCACTGTTTGTCTCTGTTAAATGTTTGCATTTTAAAGCCCCATTACATAGAAATAAGGTATTAATTTCGTGTACGTAAAATTTTGTCAAATTCGTTTTGGCGAAACGGGATTTAGCGAAACGGGACTGGCCTCTGAGGGCAAAACTGTTAATCTGCTTATTTTTTTGGCGAAATGGGATTTGGCGAAACGGGATTTGGCGAAAAGGGAGTTCACCATGTCTGCAGCACCGGGAAAGGATTCCCAGGTGGTCCCTTACCCAAGGTTCAATCGGGGCCAACGCTGCTTAACTTCGGTGATCTGACAAGAACCGGTGTTTCCAAACTTTTCATGATTAAACAAAGCAAGCTTCAATAATGCCGGCTAATCAGCTGTACCCTGGAACAATCACCAAGTTCCAGGTGTTTCAGGTTTCAGGTGTTCCAGTTGTTTACAAGATGTTTTGCTAATGTTTTAATTAATACGTTTACGAAAATAATCGAACATCCCAGAAATGGCTGTTTAGACACTAGTCCAGACAGGATTAAATGCGTTTTCATCAGGGATATTGGTTTCAGCCTAAGATTTGGTTTATTGAAGTAATATTTGAACATATTACAGCACAAATTAAAATATTTGCTACTAGCCTAGGGTTTTGTTTCTGATCTGCTAATTTAATGAAACTTACATATCACACACGAAGGCATTTTTTTCAAATTGTCCTGTATTTTCCCTGTTTTAAAAAAAAATTTCTTGTTTTCCCTGAAATTTCCCTGAGATTTTGGCTCTATTATCATTTTCCGTGAGATTTCCAGGTTTTGTCTTAACCCTGCAAGAGGGCAGGCGGGTTCATTCTTAGCACGGTAGCAAAGAAAAAGGGTGAGTGGCCGATAATGAGAACGGATATGTGCCCTCTAACAATTAAGAAACAAAGACTATTGCTTCGATAATGCCGTATATTACTACGAGTGGGCGCATGGCTACGGGCCGCGGCCCCGGAATAGATATTCATTCATTCATTCTGACTATTAGAGCCGAGTTGAATCAGCAGGAATCAGCTAGACCGGCGTATGTTATGCCGGGGAACAACTAGTAGGCATTAAAACTCAAGTGACGTATCGGTTCATCGCAGAGCCACTTATCAAGAGGAACAATAAAAACAATGACAAACAACACAAGACAGCCATGAATCAAGTTGCGAGTGCTCTGCTACCAGTTGTTGTATGCTAAACCATGCGCAATGGCTGTTTGCCGTGACGTCACCATGAGTTAGCCAATGACGAACGAGAACAACGGCTGTTTGGCCGTCTGATTGGACTAGCCCAGACACGTGATATGCACGTCACAGCAAACAGCCACGGCGCGTGGTATAAATTAAACAAAGTTACTAGAGCGCTTGGCTTCAGGCCAAGGCTCGACTGGACCAATAAATTCAAATTCAAATTTAAACAAACGTACTTTGTGGATCATAATTAAACTTTAAACTCAGATTAAACCATAATGAAAATGTTTATTCTAATTTTAACAGTTTTAACAATTTACAACGTAAATTACAAAATGCAAATCTCTGAAAAGCGATGCTACGCATGGGGCCCAGTCAGTAGAAGCGACGATCGGTAAACTTGGTGGCTTGAATATATACCAAACCTTCGCTAGATGAAAATAGTCGTGTGACGTCACTAATTCTGCTCTGGAATTTTCTAAAATATGTGGAGCTATTCTGCCCACGCGTTACGGGAAGCTACTACATTGCCTATAGTTATAATTTCAAGGTCAATAGCCCCTGAAGTCACACAATAAATTCAACATTAGTAAACACACTAAGATGGCGACGTTCAAAAGTAAACTCGATGACAATGCGGTCGGACGTGTTAAAAACGGACAGAACCGTAAAATGTTTTTAAATTTAAAAGTAGAAGGGACTTCGGTGAGTGCTTGCGGGTAGCACCAAAACGAAGTGGACGTTATGAGCAGAATCCAGTATTTATATTAAAAAAAATTCAAGTTGACAAATTCCGACACCCGTAAACCCGTACAGTACTGGATACTGCTCATACGTTTGGTGCTAGCTACAAGCACACTTTGAAGTTCCTTTCCAGTTTTAAGTTTTTTTAAAATTATTTTTATAGTTCTGGGCGTTTTTAACACGTTCTAGCAAGTTCTGCCTTGTGAAGATGAACATTTTACTTGCAACTTGACCCATGACTTTCTGGTGCTGTTTGTAATTGTTTTTATTGTTTCCTGATAATGGCTCTAAGATGTGCCGAAACGTTGCGTTTTAGTGTATATTTGTGCACTTTCCGGCCTTGATACTTTCCACTTGTGGGGACGGGGGGGGGGGGGGGAATTTAGACCCCCGTTATATAGCCCACTCCAAGTAAACGTACGACTACTTTGTTTTTATTGTGCGACTGTTTTTCTTGCTTTGCGTAATGCTGGTTCCGTAAAAAAAAAAGTTTTGAAAAATTGACGACTTAAGAGATTTTCCAAGAATTTTACGGCTCGTTTTACTGTTTTTTGCGTTTGGGGGGGGGGGGGGGGGGATTTCATAAATTTCCACTATAATTTCACAGTTTTATAGAACACATGATAACAGACATCAGTGCATCGAAATTTGAGGCGTGTTTAATAAATGGTGTTGCGACAAAAGATTGGCCGGTTTCCACTTTTTTTGGAATCGATTCATTTGTCAATCGATTATCCGTTAAATCCATCAATCATTAGTCAATCAATGTTTCCGTCTTAACGATTTGCGTTTTTATCATTGTGCGTTACTTTGCTACTACTTTTCCATCAATGTTTTAGAAAATAAATTTCTGAAGCTGTTAAACTGTTAGCTGAACTGCAGTAATATAACTCAAGCCTGCATTCGCAAGGAGGTCGAGGCTACCCTATTGTTAGGCTTTGCCTTGGCTTTAGGTCCTTTTTAGAATTGGGTTTTTAAAACTTTTAAATTTTATCTCTATATTTGTGGATTGTACGCTTTGTTGTTTTTATCCATTTCTATGGAATTTAATGTGGTTTATTTGCCTTCAGCTACGTGGCTTGTGATATACTTGATAATGTGGCACGAATGCCTTCGAAACGTCGCCTTGTCATTGTGTAAAATTTGTGCACTCCTTTTTTATAATGTGACTTGGCACTGTTTCTGCCTATCGTATAATTCACAGATTCTCGCACGGGCTGGTGTCCAACGGCTCCTGGTGTAGCTTGTGTTAAAATTAAAACAAGGTCAATTAGCCCTATATAATATAATATGATTAGAAAACAAAAACAAACGAGTTTGATGCTTAAGGTAAGGTTTAACTGATCCGAAGCCATAAATAGGAAAGGAACACAAATAAACTTTCCCGTAAGATTTCAGCTGCTGCAGTGTTGCTGTACTGTTTAGTCCACTTGAAACCTTACTGCTGTATTCCATCGTGTTTACCATTTTTACTTTTACACACGATACGTCCGCCAATGATTGGTGCATTCTACTTGGCAAAACGACATCGCTGAAAAATGTTGAAAAACTAATCGTCTTGGTGCAGTTAGCACAGCTTTACAGGTAATTCAGGGTTCGTGCGAGTCGGTTCGCCCAGTTATGGGTAAAAAAGTAGCAGTGCGAACAAGGCTAAAAGAAAATATTCCTACAAAAGGCTAAACAAGTAAATAATAGCATGGAATGGAACATGAAACGTGGTCCAGACAAAAGTGCTTCACAAACCGCATCCGGCTTTCCATTCGTGGTATGAGGAACCTCGTCTAGGACATGTTGAACAAAAATTCCTGTGTTCGAGTCACAGTCGGAACAAGTGTTTTTTCTTCTTCTTTTTTTCTCAGATAAGCAGTAACGACACGCGGCAAAGGAGAGGAAACTCCCGATTCGTAACATTTTCTGGTGTTAACTTGACCTCCCAGTTAACTTGAAAACGGAAGCGTTCGTTCGCACTACCGCACTTCCTCTCTTACAACTTCATTTATTTCAACATTTTTTCGCCCTCTTTCACCACCCCCTCACACGGTCTCACCCAGAACTTTGTACGGCGGTAGTTGAAGTTGCTCGTTCGCACTTGCTCTTAATACTCTCCCCTAACCCTATGGACACAGCTCACCTGACTATGACAGGGAAGAGACCTCTCACAAAATCTAGGAGAGCTCCTCATGGTAAGGCAGGGCAAAAGTCGTTCGCATTTCAGAGGGCCAGACGAAGTTATAGGAGAGGACAGAGTGCAAGGCGAACAAGGCTTTTCCGTGAAGGAAGTCAAGGTTACGTGTGTGGGCTGTTGGATATAAGTCTTACCTCTCCTAATTTCATCTGGCCTTACCTACTTCGGGGAGTATGAATGGTTAAAAAAAAAAATGCGTTATGTATTGTTAAAAAAGACACTCAAGCTCGACGCATAAAACGTTAAAAACACTGGTACCTAATATTTCGGTGCAATATGGTGGTTGGCTACATTTTCAAAGGTTAAAAACATAAAAATAACACAAACTCAACAACCACCTTACCAGGTCGCCATGTTGAATATGGCGAATACGGCGACCTTACCAGGTCGCCATGCTGGTAAGGTGGTTGTTGAGCGTGTGAGTTTGTGTTATTTTTATGTTTTTAACCTTCGAAAATGGAGCCAACCACCATATTGCTCCGAAATATTAGGTACCAGTGTTTTTAACGTTTTATGCGTCGAGTTTGAGTGTCTTTTTTAACAATACTTCGGGGAGGGCAGCTAAAGCGACGTTAGGTATAAAGCGACATAAGAAACCTCTGTGTACCCTCGGTCATAGCTAGATCAGTTGTGCACTGAGGGTTAGTGAGAGGAGTAAGAAGTAATTAGGAACGAACAGGTTCAGTTATCGCCATATAAAATTCTAGGTGAGACCATGTGTGTGGGAAGGGCGGCAGAGGAGGGCGTAGGAGAAAAAGCGATTATAATAAACTGGTTTATGAGAGAGGAAGCTACACGTCTACTTAAATAGCCTCTTGTTTCCAATGGAAACCGTTTCTCTTGACTAATCATGGAGGTGAGGCGGTAGAGAGAACAAGGCTTTGCTGCCTTTCTGTAAGGTTGGTTGTTGTGGAGGGGGGTGAGGGGGGGGGGGAGGAGCGTGGGTCAGCGTGACGTTTTTCTTCGTACTGGGGCCGATCCGACCCCCAAAGGAAAGCAGTTTATGCTATTCGCGGCCTCAGTTTGAAAGGTTCGGGGCGGCTCCTGAACTAGTCTTCCCGGGGCAGACCCATGGCTGCAGTTAAAGCCTGACGGGTCCGACAAGGGATCGTACGCTCTCTGATCTCGTATTTGCAAATCTTTGTGAAATCAGCAAAATCCAAGTGAAATCTGCAAATCTGTCAATCTCTGTAAATCTTGGAAATCATAGCAAATCAACACATCTTCAAATCTGCTTGCAACCTGCATGACATCTGCAAATCCAAGTGAAACCTGCAAATCGTTGCAATCTGCAAATCTCTATAAATCCTGCAAATCAGTGCAAATCAACACGAAATCTGCAAATCTAGTAAAATCTGCAACTCCACACAGATCACTGCAAATCTAAATGAAATCTGCAGATCTGTAAATCGTCATGAAATCGGCAAATCCAAGCGAAATCTTGTAAATCCGGACAAATCTTGCTTGCAAATCCGTACAAATCTCGAAAATGGTACAAATCTTGCAATCCGTACAAAATCTTACAAATCCGCGCAAGTCCCTGCAAATATACGCAAATTCCAGCAAATCTGCGCAAATCTGTACAAATCTGCAAATCAATGCAATTCTAATGTAGTTAGTTCGGATTTGCCGATTTCGTACGTTATTGCCGGGTTTATGGCACCCCTCGCTCGAGCCAAGCTTAGGTCACCACTGAAAAAAGTGAAACAGCTTCTGAGACAAACATATGTATAGGGAGGGAGAGCAACTTGTCTCTTTGGTGAGTGCTCGGCTAGTCAATGCAAGGCTCTGGGCCACTGGGTTAATCCATTTCCTGATAGGTGAAGTGCAGGCTGTAGCTTCAAAATACGATTCGTACTCCCAAATCAACACGGAATGTAAATCCGCTCTTCTAGCATAATTGTGCGTCTCCTTCGCGACCCTTTTCCTCCTTGCGTCAAATGTTTTCCGTTTGCGGGAACAAAATCTGCTTCACCGCCTTTTATAACACGTCTCTTCCGTTTTAACCTTACTTCTTCCACCTTCCTCCCATTTTTTACCCTTTTCTTACTGTCTCGCCTTTTCCTCAGAGCCTCTTTAGGGGCACGTGACTAATCACGGGGGTGATGTCGCCGATGCCGAATCGCAGCCCGAAAGAATAGAGATGCTCTTCCCCAAAGCACAAACGTCGCGTTCACCCAGTGATCAGACGGCCATTTTGGAGACCGGGTGGTGATAAAAGACGAAGCGAACTTTTATTTTTTTTTTCAAAAAAAAAGGTCTCGTGGTTATAAAGAGCTCATTTACGTGCTATAGCAGGCAGTTACTCCTCCCCCCCCCCCCAAGCGCCCACCCGCTCCCTTGTACCATCATTGATCCACCCCCCGACCACGGACCTGTAGAAATTTCGCTTTCGTTTAAAATGACGGCAGCTAGAACGTTCCTTCTTTTCCAAACCCCTCCTCCTTTTTTTTTTCTCTTTTATCTTTCCTTTTCCGACGTCGCCATAACCTCTTATCTCATTTTCTTATTCGTTTCAGGAAGTTGAGAAGAGGACGACAGCAAAGTACGAGACGATGCAAGCCAAGACGACAATGACTACGACGACGATGCCGCCGACATTTTAGTTCCCGTTTATAGGCGACCATTTTGGTTCCCGGTGTTTAAAAGAAAGAAGAAAAAAAGAACAAATCTCGTAGATGACGAGATATCGAGCGTGATCTTAAACCATCCCATCTCGCCGCCATAAAGCCGATATTGCGCAGTAATCTCATCCACAAAATCTCTTGTTTTTTTTTTTGGCTGCCATAAAAAGAAACATGCGTAGATAAAAATATAAAAAAATAAAAGTAACCGACATCATCGCTTTATTCGCCATTGCAGATATTCACATTCATACATCCATTGACGCCCGAGAACGTAAAACTACAACTTCATAAATCAGGTCACATGAACTTGAGCAAAACAAAGAGAAAAAAAATTGACGAAATGATCCCCAAAATTGGAGATAACGACTTTAAAGCGAAATAAAATCTGAACGAATGACGAACTATTGTTTAAGCTCCAGCAGCCTCCGTCACATTACTGGTCACGTGACATCAGAAAGATCACCACCATCTCCACCAGAAGAGGAAGACAAGACCACAATTGTTGCCGCAGCCAGTACTCACAACGCAACAGTGATCCCGGACGTGGATAACAATGTCAGCTGATACCAAAACGCTCATAACAGTTCCCATTGTAGTAAAATCATCCTTAACGCTAGAAAACAGAAGCGCTTCGCATCGCCACCGCCATTTTGAACTGCGTCGCGTCAGCCGTATTCCCGCTAATGTCACCAAAAGAAATCCTTTACGGCATTGTTGGCCATCAGTTTCGGAAGCTCTTCGTCCCGGACTCCAGTCGTCCTTCCTGACGGTCCACCCCCATGAAAAAGTGTACCACTCCCACGCTATCTCGGACGGCCAGCTGCCCAGAGGCCGAATACCACGTGCAGTGCCCAGCTTCTGTCACGTGTGCATTGTTGACATTTGAACAACAATATACCATCGTCATTGTATGTAAGTATACTGTTTTTATTTTAATGGTGAGATGTTAATACTTTTCCCTCTTCATTAGTCCATGGGTGCCTTCGAAAATTAACCTGGTTGGATCAAGCAAAAGTAATTCTCGTTGCTTCTACACCTCACGAATTAGTATCCTTTTAACCCAAAATCAAACTATAGAACGATTCGTTATGGTATCGATGCTCATTCATGTGACAGCAATAAACTACAAACAGTATTAATAAACAAAAACGGAACGTTAAATGTTTAGAGTAAGGATCTAAAAGTCAAAACCTAGAAGGAACACGGACAAGCTTTGACAGTTAGGGTCTAGGTGTAAAATTTTGTCAGTAAGAGGCTGGAAAGCATTAGACCCTTACTACCCGGTGGTTAGATTAGTTCTAGTCTCTTCGGACTGAACGTGTGTATGAACGGTTGTAGCAGGTTTTCTTTGTTCTTAGAATATTGTTTTGGCACTTTAATAACACAATTTTCTTGTGAAGTTTGGCATTTTGTCTTTTGATGCTTTAGAATTTTTATTATATTTCGTAGATTTATGGTAGAGGATTACCATAATGCTGTCTGCTACGAATATGCTGGCATGTTACTAAATTGAAAAATAATTTTCAACGTAAAGCAAAGCAGGAAACATATAACCATACTACCACTTGATCATCACATGGGTCATTGTAGGATGATTTCCAGTTTTTCGTGAAAATGTATTTATTGCTGACCACCGGGTAGTAAGGGTCTAATGCTTTCCAGCCTCTTACTGACAAAATTTTACACCTAGACCCTAACTGTCAAAGCTTGTCCGTGTTCCTTCTAGGTTTTGACTTTTAGATCCTTACTCTAAACATTTAACGTTCCGTTTTTGTTTATTAATTCGTGTTACTTTTAGAATTGCAGCTAAACTGTAAAACAGTGCAGTTGACGGTCACAGCTGATAGTTTAACACAAGAGACCCTAGGCTGACCCTCACTAATCTAGCTATCGCCAATGTTAACAATAGAAACAAATCCTTTAATCTTCAGTCTATGTCTCGCAGCTGATGTTTGCTAATTGGTATTGTTGCATAATAACAATGTTTAAAACAATGTAAAACAATCAATCTGGTGGTTTAGAGCTCCGTAACCCCTGAACCACTTGACCAATTAGAAAAGGCCTTATGAAAAGGGCACATCTACAGAGCAATACCTGTAAAATGAGCTAAGAACCAGCTTTATAGGACAAATGGTTTGACCTGTAAAGAGGACAGACGAAAGTATCCCCAGAACAACAACAACAACAACAAGAAGCTGAACAAGAAGTTGTCTATTTGGCCCTTGTCTGCATCTCGGGTTTGGCTGGACCGAATTTCACAATTTTTGGACTGCAGACAGGCCTTGACTAGTCAAGGCTAGATTCCAAATTTGGTTTAAATATGTTTACTTTTGACGGAGTTATAAGCTCTCAAAGTTGAGGTCCTAGGTCCTAGAGGTCCTAGGTCGACCCTTACTAACACTGGCTATCGCCAGTGTTAATTATTTTGAACAGCAAGCAGAGTTTAAGTACTAGCTGTTAAGATACGTTGAAAATGAAATGACTAATTTCTGAAACTTATTTGTAGGATTATAACGCCGAAACTTCTTCCACCCTGCACCGAACGCTACATAAACTCATCCACCTGACACAGCACATTAATGCAAATAATGCAATCCCCCCCCCCCCCCCCCCTATGTTTCTATCTCGTTTCTGATTAGTCGACAGTCGATTCGTTTGCAGGGTTACCACTCTTCCCCCCCAGTTACCCTCAGGAGCCAAGCTCGGCGACCAGGGTTTGTTCGGCTGTTTAGGTTACTGCCTGAAGCGTAATTTGAATGCCATATGTACAGGCAATCCTCTAAGATTAAGCTATAGTGTCCGCGGCCTATCTTGAGTTCGCCCCAGAACGAACACAGATAATCGATTGTATGTTTTCGACAGCAGAGTACCTTGTTGATATCCTAGATGGTTACAAAAACAATGGCGGCCATTGATTAAAGCCACCACATCCAGGAAGACGTAACCGCTCATAAAATAACTGCAGGACTCAAGATACGCTGCGCAGACAATAGATTAGGCGATTATGACGCGACATCTCGCACGTCCTACGTATTTGGTACATGCAACAGCGTGTTTCTTCGCAACCCGAGTTACCCAGGTCAACTTTCAAAGGCATCCCATGACTGTACTAAATATCCGGCTGGACCTTGCAAACGGAACGGCATGCACAACCAGGATCACAATATGGCTGCCATAAAAGCGCCAATTCTTAGTTGTTGTACTTGTCGTCTCTAGCTGCCACTCGAGGGCATTAACTACAGCCCGACCTATAACGATCAGGCCCGGCCTATAACAATATTAGGAGGTTAGACAAAATGGCCGCCACAAGAAGTGGTCCATTTCATTTCTTCGAGGTCTGTTCGGGAATTGGCCAAGCAAATCGTATCGGTGAATTTTTGTACGGTGAGTCCCGCCATCTACTGCCAAATAGCGGCGACTGACAAAAAGCTTAGTAATCCCAGTAATCACTCGGAAAATGGGTTACACGTACAAATAAATAAATTTCCGCATTTTTTCAACGAAGCTACTAAATTTCTCGGCTGTGCATAGCTTTTCCATAAATAGCGACATGTTCGTTTATACAGAAAGTGTTTCCAAGAAGGCTGCATTTTTGTACGGCAGGTGTCGCCCTCGGTTGACAGAAAAGCGGCAACAAGACAAATCAATCGCATTGGCGGCGGCCATATTGTCCAACGCAGTCGTGGGTAATTATGTAGAACAACGCCTTTTCAAGCTATCGACATAATTCAACTACCTGTCGATTCCTTTCGTCGTTGCGGTTCAGAAAATCATAACCAAAACTTACGCAAACGCATTTTTCTTTTATAAAATAAGTTTTAAAACACGTTAAAACGCTACTGACAACCGTGGTTAGGCCGCCATAATGTGCGACGATGGGAGCGCAACAAGAAAACCTGATTTCGACCAGAACATTAGCAAACGGAAATTATCTTGTTCATTTGCGTCGGCATGGCTGAAGCGGTGATTTGTGATGGATGCGAACTGTCGTTCTATTTCTATATCAATATTTCTTTACAGTGTGAAACATCGTACGCAGGAGCGCGCTTTGCGCGCACTATTATATACATCGAGAATTTGTGTAATCCGAAATAGTATGACGCAAGCGTTTGTGAAACAAGGAACAAATTACGACACTTGGTTGTTTCACAAATGCTTGCGTCATACTATTTCTGATTACACAAATTCTCGATGTATGTAATAGTGCGCGAAGCGCGCCCCTGCGGACGATGTTTCAGACTGTAAAGAAATATTGATATAGCAATAGAACGACAGTTCGCATCTATCACAAATCACCGCTTCAGCCTTGCCGACGCAAATGAACAAGATAATTTCCATAATGTTCTGGTCAAAATCAGGTTTTCTTGTTGCGCTCCCATCGTCGCACGTTATGGCGGCCTAACCACGGTTGTCAATAGCGTTTTAACGTGTTTTAAAACTTATTTTATAAAAGAAAAATGCGCAAGTTTTGGTTATGATTTTGTGAACCGCAACGACGAAAGGAATCGACAGGTAGTTGAATTATGTCGATAGCTTGAAAAGGCGTTGTTCTATATAATTACCCAGTTGTGTATACTGTTTTTCATCTAAGATCCTACCTGTACTGTAGTAGAGCTCTGTACAGCCCAATAAACAAAATCACAAATTTTACCTTACACCTATGAGAGAGGCAGGGTAATGAAATAAAAAAAGTAACTAAAATTGATTTTAGTGCCAAAATAAAATTGTTTTTGAAATCGTTACTTAGTAGTCACTAGATGCCACCCCAGTGTACTCCCAAAAAAAACTCGCTGATCCTGGCCTAACATATCGCTGATAGCTTGTGGCGGCCATATTGTGTGCCCACCAAAGAAGTTTATAGGTCCAGCCAGATAGCTTAGTAGTACATGGTTTTGCGTTGTGTTTATTGGTGTTCCAGCCTCACCATGTAGAAGCTACAACGAGCACAAACGCAGTCAACGTTATGAACATAAAATATGCTTGTTGACTCCAGTTGTGCTCTTCGCTTGTTTATAATAGTTTAATTAAATAAACACAAATCGGTGTAAATTATTATAAAGGCAAGAGGAGAATAAGCCAAACAGCAAAACCATGCACTAGAAATAACGAAGCACAGTAAGCCACCTTTATGCTCTTCAAGTTTCGTCGGAGTGGCATGACTCGGATTCGAACTGGCAACCCAATTCTCCCCAGATCACTGGAATAGCACCTTTATCGCCATGGCAACCCCTCCACTGGCATAAAGGTGAATCACTGAATCCGTAATAAAGTCACAGCAGTGATTGGGCTCCGTTCGACCGAGAATGCTTACGGCCATGACAATGGAGAAGGAATATAAATAAATACAAAGCCTCAACGAATGTTTGTTTATATAATTTACAGCGATTTATGTTTGAAATCCTTCATTGAGGCCTTTGTATTTTTTTTGTGTTCCTTCTCCGTTGCCATGACCGCAAGCATTCTCGGTCGAATGGAGCCCAATCACTGCTGTGACCTTGATAACGGGTTCAGCGAGTCATCTTTATGCCAGTGGAGGAGTGGTCATGGTGATAAAGGTGCTATGTCAGTGATCATGGGGCAAGGTAGGCTAATGGTCAGCACGACCGTTTCATATGCAAGAGGTCCTGGGTTCGATCCTGACCTCAGCCAACCCTGTATTTTCGGGAAGCGAAGGCCCCTGTGATGCCTCGTGCTCATGCCGATTGTGGCATGTAAAAGACCCTAGATATTTCCGATTGGAATTACCTAGCAAAATTGTCCCTCTCTCCTTCTGGCGCCATGGCTTCGGCTGGGAGCGCGACAAACCTACAGCTATGTCAGTGATCTGAGGACGAATTGGGTAGCCAGTTCGAATCCGGGTGATGCCACTTCGACGAAATAGAAGTGCGTAAAGGTGGCTTACTGCACTACGTTATTTCTAGTGTATGTATTTCTGTGTTTGCCCCAAACACGGTTTCATTAAAAAGCATTCTATTCAGAAGAAAATGTAATGAACGAGAGGATTTACCTTTTTCGTGAGAGGCTTTTTTCATTAAAGGGATAGTTGTCAAAAAAGGTCTGATGGAATAAAAGTTGAGAAGGCGAAGGGTCTGATTTAGAAAAATCTCATATGAAACGGCCGATCCTTCAGTTTTGCTTCAACACTTTATACATATTTAATGCGTGGTGGTGACGTCACGCTAACATATCACCATGGTAAAAGTGTTTCTATACTGTTAATCTGAAAACCCACACACGTCACCCTGAGTTAATTTTGATGACCCACACTTTTTCGATAAGCTAACATTTTTTTACGGGCTCTAAACAACTCCTGCTCCATCATGTGACAGCTCCAACGCGTTAACATACAATGACCCACTTTTCACAACGGGACAACTCAAATTCCTGATCCCTATTCTTTGTTTTTACCTAAGAAAAGTGATAAAAGAACAGTAAGGCATAGTCTGGTGATACACCCCGTGAATTCCATGGCAGTGAGCTCTATTGCCTGTAAAATGTCAGTGAAATTCTTCTGCCAATGTTTCTAAGACGTGTATTTCCCAGAAAAATCTTTCTTCAACGTCGCATGGGTCACGTGATCTAGATATGTAAGACAAGAAGTAAAATACCCATTCTGGACTTTATGACTCAAATTTTTTTTCCCCTTTAAAAGACTTGATGTTTCTTACATTATACGATTTTTAAATTCTTTTCATATACGTGTTTTTGGCTCTTAGCCGCAGTGGCCCCACAGAATACTATAACGAACATTTAAAAGCCATTTCGGAATAAATTCGTGGTGTGTGTCATAATCGACCGTCGCCATGGCAACGATGAGCACGGAGCGATGACAAAGGCGACATAAGGCACGCTTGGGCGGATGCCTCGCATCAACATTACGCCAAGGGGCTTTAAAGATAAAAATGAGGCTTTTAAGTCAGGAAAGAGCAGTTTGGGTTGGCCCTGCTTAGCACTTTTTTCAGTCAGAATTCATCTGCCCTGAAATAATCACCGTAATTCCATGGTAAGGTTAAAATAATTTTCAGAAGTATTACAATTATGGGAAATTGTGTTGACGCTCAAACTCAGAGTCAAAAATACTCATCAGTATTTTACGAATTTTCGATAGGCATTTGGTCCATACAGGGTGTAAAAATATGTTGCTCCTATCTTTTTCAGGCTTTTTTAATCGTGTTTTCTGCAGTTATTGACATCGCTGTTGATCGAGGAATACATTTAAAAAAAAAACGCGGGGCTCGCAGCCCTCAATTTGCGTTAGGCCGAGTTTGGTGTTGTTGTTGTTGTGTATCAGGGCGTGTGTGTTCGTTGTCATGGCAATGCCACTTTCTAGTCAGGTGATCACCAAGTTGCAGACTGATGAAATACTCGATTGATGGATTTGAGAGTCCTTGCAGGTTCATAAGAGATCCACCTTCTGAAATTGCATGTTGAATTGCTAGCGATTCTATTCCCCTTAAATGCCGATCACGTCCGGAGATAGAGACAATTAGACTTGACGTTTTATTCCATGCCATGTGATGATCAGTAGGCTACTCATGCAGTGAGATGCGATGCACGTTTAAAAAATGAAGAAAACGAAAACGAAAACTGAAAACGAAAACTAAAACGGAAAACGAAAACGAAAACGAAAAACGAAACTAAAACGAAAACTGAAACTAAAACGAAAACGAAAAACGGAAAACGAAAACGAAAAACGAAAACGGAAAACGAAAACGAAAACTAAAAACGAACTAAAAACGAAACTAAAACGAAAAACGGAAAACGAAAAATGAAAACGAAAAACGATAACGAAAAACGAAAACGAAAAACGAAAACGAAAAACGAAAACGAAAAAAAACTAACAACGCACGTTTACAAAAGGAGGAGCACCATATTTTTACACCTGTATGGACCAAAATGCCTATCGAAAATTCGCAAAACACTGATGAGTATTTTTGACTTTGAGTTTGAGCATCAACACAATTTCCTTAGTTACTGAACATTCAAAGTGCAATGGTTGCATTTTTCTATTACAATTATAATTTTCTATTTCCCAATACAACTAGGCACGTTAAAAACACATGCACAATTATATGATTTGAGTTCACAAATCCATCCTATACAATCATTACGGTACTGGTATTTTACTCACCGATTCCCCACCAATTGTAAAGAGTCAACCAAGTCAGACTTCTTATCCAGTAGACTACGAGCGACGATTTGGCTGCTTTTGAGATCATATTTCTCCCTCACCAGAACTTTCTAACCATATTTTTATTTTATTTCATAACTGATGTAGCTGTCCAATAACTTCGTTCTTTTTTTAATCTCCGTTTTGTCCAGTATCTTTTTTTTCCGTATTCCCTACACATTAAATACATTCCCCAATCAAGTTCAATTTTCCATTTGCAGTTTCTGTAAAATATTCTACACAACCACTTTCTCACCAATTTTCTCATAATGGTGTCAGTATGGCTCAGCGGTAGGACCTCGGCCTTCGGTTTCAAAGGTCGTGGGTTCGATTCCCCGCTTAGGCAGTCTGACAGATAAGTCCAAAACGCAACGTAAATAGGTTTGCATCATGTATTTATTTTTAACTCTTGTTGAGCCATTGACTTCCCGTCTTTAATAATTATTTTCTTATAAACTTTAACAAACCAGCTTTCCCTCCACAACAGTGCGAATGCTCAGAGAACCCATTTTGGTAAAAAGATTTTTTTTTCCTCATTGAAACCTTTCTGACGTAGCGGGGGCATGTAATTTCGTTCTTTTCTTGATCGCCTGGATCACCTCATCCTTTCTTGTTTTCTGTTTCCCAATCCAGTTTATTTTCTCAATTGTACTTTTTTCAAAACGTTCTGTACACCCACTGTCTGTTGTCTTCCTCACCAGTATCCTCACAAAATCAAGCAAGCCAGACAAGTCAACGGCGAGCGCAGAGTGAGCCACTTTTCGCGACCAGATTTCTTCCCTATAGTAGAATCTAATTTACTAGTTTCTTCCTATTTCGTATCTGATCTTGTCTGTACAAACAACTTTCTGTTTTCTTGATCACATTGTTTGGTCGCATCAACCTTTCGCACTTCACTATCCTATCCGATCCAATTCAATCTCCTAGATGTTAGTTCAGTAAAGTGTTCAATACGACCACTTTCCGGTGTCTTCCCCATCAATTTGTTCACAAATTTACGCAACCAGACTTCACCCCAAGTCAAACGCAAGTACCGAGTGAGCTAATTTTGGTGAACTTTTTCTGTGACGTCCTCAGGGAGTAGACGATTGAATTCAAGAATAATCTCAAACCAATTTACTCCTTAATGCAAGGCTAGGGGTCCTTGCACTGAGAAACACATATGAGGCATTAAACCCAAGTTTAGACGCTTGGTCTAATCCTAGCAGAGTCCAGGGAGACAACCTTTCAAGTTGTCTGCCCCACACCAAGCGGCTTCCCATGGTCCAGGGCCTCGTATTTATACGCGGGCCTGAACAATAGAAGTCGCCTGAGGCATTACGTTGCGTAACCGCTAACAGGTAAGAGCCGTCTCTAACTGGTTTGAACAATAGAGTAGCCTCGTTCCTGGCTGTTGGCGTTCGGGCAAGTTCCGGTGTAGACGGAAGTTGACCGGTCGCCAAGCAGCTTATGTAACTACAAGGTGCACCATGTGCCTTCACACAAGGTGCGTCCTGCTATTCGTAAATAGAGTGTTACATTTCCTCACCAGCACCTATTCCTTGCCCGCACACATAGTTTCATTCTTTTCTTGATCGCTTTATCAGTTTCATCTTAACCGTATTCCATGCACGTGCTACACATATCAAAATACAGTGCAATCTCCCGTTTGTAGGGTCTGTAAAACGATCTGCGCATCTACTGTCCAATATTTGCTCACCATTTTCCTTTCCTCACAAGATCAAGCAAGTCGGACTTTTCCCGCAAAGGAACGGATTGTCGAATGAGCCAACTTTAATACACAGATTTTTTTTCCTCACCGGAATATTTTTCACTAATTTCTTTCGTCTTCATAAAGATGTTGCCTGTACAAAACGATTTCCATATACATTTGATGATGAAAAGGATTCTTTCACTAAGCTATTCTACAACCCACGTAAACTGATCTAAAAAAATTCCTTCTGCACCAAGATGGCGGCTAAAAATGGCGTCCAAAACTATTTTTTTTTTTGGCCTAGAAGATCTAATCCATAGATCAAATTGAAAACAAACGTTACATGTAATATTCAGAATCAAATTTTCTTCAAGAAAGGTTTCAAACACGAAACGAATGCAGACACAGGCTAATGTATCGCCCGCCAAAATTCAACAGTGATATTAACATCCATCCTATCCAGATGAAATATATATACGAGCGTGGTGACCGTATATTGTTAGCTTTTGGCACGAGGAAAGCTAACAACAACCTACGTATTGCCAGCTTTTCGGCTCTCTGCTCGTTTCACTGTGCTCGCGCTTGGCTATTGTTGTTGTAAGTTCCAGCATTCTTTGTAGTTATTTCGTTGCTAGCAAAATGAATTCGATCGCCGATGGATTGTTTACCGATGATACAAATGACCTACGAAAGGCTAACGTACTTTAAAATAAAATAAAAGTAAAATAAATAAGACGACGGCGGTAACATTTTGTCTTGCCAACAACGCGGTCGAAACATCTAAATGTTCAGTTTGTCTCGTTGTCAGTGTTAAGAGCTAGAAACTGCTCTACAAACTCTACAAACTGGTAGCCCCATTAACAGCGTCAACAAAGCTGACTTAGTACGTCGATTGTTTCTGCAATGGCAGGCATTTAATTTCGTGTAATCGTAGTGTTTATAGAAATGTTTATTGTTCCCTTAGTATAAAATACACCCTACGTGTGCGACGTCAATGGAAAAAGAGCAAAACCTTGGCAGTTCTGGCACTCGAATTCTGTTTTGGCATCGTTTCATTGTTAGGTTCGGGCATCGTTTCATTGTTGGCGAAGGACTTGCGAGTCGAAAAGCGGGCAATAAATTGAATGGATCCTTGACCTTCGGGACACGCATTTCATCATCTTCAGTGATTGCATGAGTGCCCTGGAGTCCTTGGCATCATACAACCTTCGGAACTCTGCTTTCCCAATCTTTGCTTTCCCGCTTGCCTGGCTAGCAGAAACCTGTGGTCTCCTTGATTCCGGGCCACGTCGGGATAACTGGGAATGAGCATGCTGATGCAGCAGCTAAAGGGGCCATTTCTGATCCCCCTCGATAGGGATCTGTGTCCTGTTCCGTCGGACGCCTTTCCAGCTCTACGTCTAAGATTACTCACTGCTTAGCAATCCTTGCGGACAAACAATAGGCAACAGATTGCGGAATATTAACGGCACTGTCCAGGAATAGCACTCGGATTGACGCCATAGTCACCGGGAAGAGATGGTCTTATTCCGTTTGCGTATTGGTCACACCAATCTTACTCATTGCTTTCTTTTGAGGGAGAGGGGTTATCCAGTGCTGCCAGAACGGATTTTAAAAGCGTAACGAAATTTTACCGAAAAAGTACTAAAACCGTGAAAAACGTACTGACTATCGAAAAACAGGAAAAAACAAAACAATTTTAATTAAAATAAAGCATTAATTACTGAAATGAGGCTTTGTTTTTTTTTATAAACTTTTGTTTAATTTAGTGGCTATCTCCATCTTAGGTTTCATAGCTGGCTTAAGCCTCAGCTGGTCTTGCAACAGTCCTAAACTTTCTTAAACTGGGACATACAAAACAAAGATAAAATTGATCAAAGAAAAGTTTTTTTTGTAATTATCTTGTTTTTCAGTGATAGTGGCCTGTGACTCATTTATGCTTTTTTTAATCAAAAGGTAACTATGAATTAAGGACAAGTTGCCGTACTGTACTAGACGTAATCAAGGTCACTATAAAGATATAGGCTCTTACACATTTTTCTACCCTGCTCTTACACAACATTAGCGTAGAATTAGTGTGACACCGTGGAATGGCCTGTCATCTGAGCTGGTGGGGTCGACAAGTCTCCGTATGTTTAAAAGAGGGCTAAAAATAGTGGACCTCTCGAAATATACTTAAAATGTTTTTAAATGCTGGAAGTGTAATATGTTGCATGGGATGTTTTTAATAGACTCTATGTACTGTTTTCTTTTTCTGTGTGTGTATGTGTGTTTTGTCCACTTTGTCTTTAACATTGAGGGGCCGGTGTTAGTGGCATGATTCCCTCATCCCTTCCGGCTCCCATTACCTTTTCTTTTTTGGTAATAAACACTTATATAAATTATTATTATTATTATTATTATTATTATTATTATTATTATTATATGATGCGTGGGTAGAAAGTATTTTAAGATATGGCATAGAAATTTATGGCTTTGCAGCAAAATATATATTATTAAGACTACAAAGAGTTCAGAATAAATTAGTAAAAGTATTATTTGGAAATGGAAATGAAACAACACACGAGATCTATTATAAAAATAAAATTCTAAAGATAGAAGACCTTCGAGATTATGTAATCATTGTCAAAAATTATTATAGTAACACTTATAAACAAGCAACTGAGTCAAAAAGTGAACGACTGAAAAAAACAACAAATAAATTTAAAATACCAGATTGGAATAACTTCTATGGAACAAAAAATAGAAACTACTACATACCACATATATTCAATAACATATATAGGTTGAATAAAAATATTCTTAATTACCAAAGTATAACAAAATTAAAAATAGCCCTAAAACAATCAATAGTAGAAATATATGAATCTAATATTAAATAATTAAAACTAATCTACTGAAAATGTTGTATATGTAAATATCGTGCCTAGAAAATTTTTGAAAATACTAATTGAAATAAGAATTAACACAATTAATTAAACATGTAAGAGATTTTTTCTTTTTATTATTATTAATGTGCATTTATTGATGTATTTAGTCGACAAATACTTTAAAATGTAAATTTAGTGTATATATTTTGTGTTATTTATTGTGTTAAATTGTAAGTGTTGTGTTTTGCTGCTCACACAAGTTCCTTGGAACTTCGAGCACGTTCAAGCAATAAAAATATTATTATTATTATTATATTATTATTATAAGTAGCAACGATTATTCGACCGGCACCTGCATATTATGTGAAAATTATCGGTTTAATAGTCCAAGACTAAGACTTCACCTTTCAGCAAACGGCGAATCTAATTCAGGTTACAAAGCTACAAAATTAGCTGTAAATATTTAACGACGATTCGTTTCATATTGATACAGCTAAGGATGATAAGTTAGCAGCAGCTATGATGAAACATGTCACTTACCTGTTATTACGAGTCCGTGAATAGCACCTGGGCCTCCAATTCGCTGGACCTCTGGACCAACCCGATATTATCAAGGAGGCTGGTAACACTCCATATGAATTAACGTTGGTATACAACAAACTAATGCCAGCGGGTGCCCTGAACTCGATACCTCCTTCCTAAATGATAAAATTTAAAGACTTAGAATTCCTCCAGAAAATAAGGTAGAGGTGACATGATCTTTTGTACATTCACAGTCCTATGAGAGTTGTGATATCCACCCTAAACCAGAGCTGGTATAAGGGAAGCTGCCAAGTTTCCAAAAAGGGTCGGCCTTTGAGAGTAGTGACATCATTCAACCAGGAAAAGGTCGCCAAGGTTAATCCTATTATCCAAGTTAATCGCACCAAATAATGCTTTGGACGTTGAGTATTAATGTTCAATGTTCTAGTTTTCATTTAGCTTTCGAACTATAATAGGTATTAACTTGGCTAATATGATTAACCTCGGCATTTCCTTGGTTTTGGGTGGATACCTCCTACCCTGGACAACACTGGGCTACAACAAGGTTAAAAAAAAAACCACTGCTTCTCACATGTCATCCTAAGTTGTTCACAATATTGGCTGCACAGTGTTACTCGTTTAATGGTTACAAACAGAGGTGTGTACAATAAAGTTTGATATTCTTCGGCGGCCATGAAGGTTAATTTTTTTTCCGGTAGCGGCGGCGTAAGTCGGAGAAAAGCAGCGACTATCAACAATGTTAGGAATGGCATTTCCGTAAAGCACGCAGGTCAATGTCTCAGGATACATGGACAGTACTTTGCTTTAAGAATTTTGGCTACTGTTAAAAATAAATGTAACTGACCACTATTGGTTATTTGTTGGCCGATTGGTATTTCCAATAGCCTACCTGAATTAGTAATAGTTTTAAGGGATTGAGTTGACAAAGTAAGCTGCTTTCCTTCTGTTAATTTCTTTGGGAGCGTTACTTTGCTGGCTTTTAACTTGGGGACCGTTACTTTTGTTTGGCATCGCTTTGTTTCCGAGATTTCGTCGTACGACTGATTGTATAGATCGTTGCAGTCACGGATTTGTTTTAGTTCCTTCTCCGACACTTTAAGTTATGTCATGAGATTCTCATTTTCGCTCCCTTGAATCTGCAACCGATGTTTCATAGTAGACTGAGGATAAGTATTGGCTTATCGTAACACACTATTTCCATTGCGTAGTTGACCATTTCTTCCCAGATGTGCTGACATTTATTGACGCAAAGCGACGGCAGATGGCATTGGCGTACGAGTTATATAAAAGACGGAATATTTCGTTTGTTACTGATTGTTACATGGCATCGACGATACCCTTCACATTGACAACCGCTCGCCCCGTTTCTTTGCTACCATCCCAAAATGAACTCGCTCACTCTTTTACATTGCTACATTGCGGGTGTGACAGTGTTGCTGTTGCTGGCATATTATATGTACGATTTCAAATTTTGCAGCGAAAACTTTGTACTGCAATTGTTAAAAACATTGGCAGATTATCGGTTGTGGTGTACTAGGTTAGCAATCAAACTAATTTCGGTGCACTATTGGCCAGCGCCTGTGGTATATGGTGACACGACCCATGTCTGGTCACAAAGCGTGCTACGCAGTGCCAGCCAGCGGGTTTCTTCTGATATATAACACCCACTTCCGCCTAAGGTTCTTTTCTCCTTAAAACTGATCAATATTAAGTTGAGTGGGCAAAATATTCATATTTCACGGATGTAAGCAGACAGCGTTGTGGTCAGGTCGTTGTTAGCTTCCTATTAAAGCTAGGGAAATGGGTCCTTTCGGAAGTGTGCGGTGTTGCGGAAAATTAACTCCGTAATAGGATGAGAACTATTTTATTTCTTTTCCGTAACCACATGAATAGTGGCGCAAGTATGTCTAACTACACTAAATGTTTATTCGTAATAAGCTGCATCTGGGTTAGTTTACAATTGAATTCTTAGCTTTCATTACCTCAGGAGCCCCCACAGCCCGCTGCCATGCTCTCCAGCCACGTAGCATTTATCCACCGTCCCACTGACATGGAAGCAGCTATGGCCTTTGGCTGGGAACTCTACTACCACTTTTCTCTCTGACATGAAAGCAATGGTCGTCTTTATTGTTAGTGTCGAGCTCGTGTCTTCTTGGCTTGAATTCCAGGACATTGTCTAGTTGGTTTTGCTTTAGGTAAAGTTCCGTGCCCTCACAAATCTCGGTTTCCGGCGCGGGCTTTAGTATTTAACAAGAACACAACACGAAAACTCAAGCGTATTTTTTTACTCTTAGCTGAAATAACGTGACTTCCATATTCAACACCCTTCTGAAAATACACAGCATGATTCAGAAACCTTTCTTTCTTGTTTTTGTTTTTTTTGTAATTTCTAATTTCAATGCTTTAGGAGTGGTTTGCATAGTCTGACTGTCGTTGTATGTTAAAGCGACATAGCTCGCACAACGCATGCGGACATTGTTATCATCATCACGCATGAAAATGTACGGGTTGCGTGCATTTGTTCTAAATTTCTACCACAAAACACAGCAGTTCAAAATGAGTTGTACACATTCTTTTGAAGCATCTAACGCACGTACAGAATCGGTTTCCGCCATTGGACACATTCCAAATGCAACAACTTTAGCCATTGATCGCATATTTGCTACATGTGCACAAAGAGGAGCCTTCCATCTTCATGTCTTTGAACAATTAATAGCACTTTTCCCCACCTTTCGTCAAAAATCTTGGACGTATTGACTGCGAATGAATTGAACACAGTGTTAAAAATATGTTGCTTGGCAGTGAAACAAACACTGGTGTTAGCACAGAATCCGATCCTCATGGAGAATTCGTCCCTCACCACGACATGACTTAAATTCGGAAAGTAAAACAAGATTTCTATCATCAGAATTTTTATTGCTCGATTTCGAATAGCATACTACCGAGCGCAAAATTTTGTATAGTCTGTATATTTCCAAAGTCAAATTTATTTTACGCTCTAATGGCCCAACAATATGAGTCACGTTCGCTAAATTTAATGCATTAGGCACAGAACTTTAGCACTGAACATGCGATTCTGCACAAATTGAACTATAATTATGCGTATTCTGAGATCTTCTGAAAGCAGACCATTGGTCTTCAGGCATTTATCGTCTTCTCTTCGCCGTATTCATTGGTAAAGTTCAGAAGCACAAAATTGTCAACTTCGTGTATGCACTGGGTGCAGTTAATTCGTCATGATCAACACATATTATCACTAGCATCATTAGTAATTATTGTACCATCAATTACAGGATTCTCTCGTTCAGAATCATCCGCATTACCAACAAATATCTTTGGATGCATTTGTTGGTAATCTAATTTCTAATGAACAAGTTTACTATTACGAATTTGCTATTGACAGTCTTCTAAACGCCCACAAATTAGTTGTTCTAGTTGTAACCGTTCCCTTTGCATTGCTGTACCTTGTGCAGGGGTATACATTCCACGACCATGACCATCATTCAATGTGCTTGGAGAAAATTTAAATTCTTGATCAATATTTTGTATCATTATTCAGTTTTTCCTTCCAATCTTATTCGGATCAGAAAAAGGTTTTGTCAAATTCGGGTTATATCTTGTTGATCTTTTCATTAAAATTTATCATTAGAAGTTTTGTTGGCAGAAACATAATTAACTGAAGAAGAAATCAGAAAGTATCGTATGTAATTTTAACGATATACATCTTTGTTAATCATGACAACTTGGGCGCTCTTGAAGAAATCAGCCAACACGCAAACCGACTCTCAAAGCACAAAATCAAAAACTGTGTGTATTCAAATTGCAGTTGTAATAAACTAAAGCTGTTAGTAAATTTTTATAATGTTCACATACTGCAGATACACTGTTCTTCCAACAATAACAGACTTTCAGTTTTTATAAGTAGTGATGGCCAACCAAAAATAGGACCAGATTAAAAAATTCGTTGCACAGTTCTTACTGACATTGGGCTTAAATTAGGGCTATTACATTATCCTTGATGATCTTCATCAGTCTTGTGAAAAAAAAATAGCCCTGATATAGAGTTCTAATCTGGTCGCACTGTCCTAGGCTAGGCCAGCTAACTCACAATGGGCTTAAAGTTGGTCCCAAAGGAGACTTAATTTTTAAGCTTAAAGTAGACGAAGTAGGCTTGAATTAGGCCTAAGTTCACATTAGGTCCACCTAGGGTTAAAATAGTAATTGTTCGATGCACCACTTGTAAGGCCCTGACCTTGGCCTAATAATGTGGGCTGATATGGGCACAGGTGCAGTGAATGGCTTTAACCCTAAATCCACACGGACATTACATGAAAAAGTAGTTCAGTTATCTCTGGTAAGGCTTATAGGCAGGACGAAGCTGGTGGCGTGCTAAGAGAACGGCTGGGCTGCTTCCCAGTGGCGAATTAACTAGTAGCCCCTTGGGAGCTGGCTTTTACAGCAGGATCCAATGAAAAGTAACAACAATAGTTTTGCAACAAGGTTGACAGTTCATTGTTTCAGTTACCACTGTATGCCTTCATGGCTATTCTTACCAAACAATCTTACAATCTTAGTGGATCTTACATTTAGCAATACTAGTCTACAAAGGCTAGAGCACTACTAAATCTACCTGCCACAACTAGCAGAATGCATATTTAATTTTATACATCTGAAATAATAACAGCTCGGCAATAGAATGGAGTTTGCAACTTACAAAGAACCATCCTAGTTCATCTTTAATATATTACACCAGGGGCGCAACAGCAAAATTAAAGACAAAAGAAACAGAGCATGTCAGGGTGTGGCAGACAAAGAAAAGTATTTGTGGAGTGTGTAAAGGCAGAGAATTTTCGACAAAAATCCTGGTTTTGTCTGATACTTTAATGACTTTGTTGATACTGGTTTTTTTTTCTTCTCAGCCCCAATTTCTGGTAATTCATCTTGCCGCCTGTTATTTCCGACTGAAACCAATTTTTCCGATTCAGACTTTTGGCTGCTGGGGGAGGGGTGGGGGGGGGGTGTAGACCGCCATACTCCCATACTTTCACCCGCGAAGCCTGAAAAAAGTCGTAGTATGCACATAGTATAGTAGTATGACGAAAACCACACAACCACATATAAGGCACAAATAACCACATAAATTTAAATGAAGAAGAACAATTTGCGACCACAAACACGAATACCCCGCTGCTTCAGTATCTTTTGGAGAATATAACCTGACCCCCAGTGGATGTCAGCCACTAATATACCCCTTACTACTAACACAGCATTTAATAGTAAAAGTGTAAATTGTTGAGCTGTCCCCCTTAAAAATGCAGCCGTGCGAATTACATTGCTTGCGTGACTTGATATTCCCTCACATTACATACACAAGTTTCGTTGCAGCTGCTAAACCTTTGCAAAGCGAGCCCACAAAGGAGGGCGGTTCTGAGTTCTCAGTGTGAAGGAGGATGGGTGCAGATTTAACATAATGCTATTTATTGTGTCTGGCTACATGGGCATCTTGTTCATGGACAGAGCAAATCTCTAGACTTCTCTCTTCAACGTGAGGTCCAACCACGCTTCTCTATGCATACAATTGGCCATATGTAATAACATGCAATACTTGAAGGACGTGCGTAACACAGTAATTACGCCTACACACAACACCTGAAAGAAACGTTTGACACAAAACTACACACAATACTTGAAGGACACGTATAACACGACCCTAAAAACAATGCTTGAAAGACATAATGCTACACACAACACTTGAAAAACGTCACAACACTACACACATCACTTGAAGGACATTTATAACACAGCAGTAGCCTACAATACTTGAAGGAGCCGTTTGACAATACAGCTCGCAACACTTTAAGGACATGTGTAACACGACTGTAAAGACTTGAAGGAAATAAAGCTACACACAACACTTGAAGGACATTTATAACTCAGCAGTAGCCTACATACAATACTTGAAGGAGCCGTTTGACAGCACTACACGCAACAATTAAAGGACATGTGTAACATGACTGTAAAGACTTGAAGGAAGTAATACTACACACAACACTTGAAGGACATTGTCAACACAGCAGTAGCCTACACACAATACTTGAAAGAGCCGTTTGACAACACTACACGCAACAATTGAAGGACATGTGTAACATGACTGTAAAGACTTGAAGGAAGTAATGCTACACACAACACTTGAAGGACATTGTCAACACAGCAGTAGCCTACACACAATACTTGAAAGAGCCGTTTGACAACATTACACGCAACAATTGAAGGACATGTGTAACATGACTGTAAAGACTTGAAGGAAGTAATGCTACACACAACACCTGAAGGACATTTATAACACAGCAGTAGCCTACACACAAGTTGAAGGAGCCGTTTGATACACTACACACAACACTTGAAGGATCTGTGTAACCCAACATTACACGTAACATGTGAATGACAAGCAGAACATAGCAGTATACACATTACAACTCCTAATAGATGTATATTAGAAAATTGCATGATCTGGGAACATCAGACATTACACACAGTCATCAAACGACCACGAATGGCATAATTTCCTCTAAAGCCTCGCGATTATTTTAGCCGTTTGGTAAACAGAGTGACGATGGAATACGGACACGAACAAAGAAGGAGGGAAGAAGAAAAATGTGCCATCACAGAAGTGCCGAGACAGTAGATCTTAGTGCACGAAGAAAGCTTTAGTGGTTTGAAAACTTCTCAGAACGACACCACATATCCATCAGCTGATTTAAATGATTCAGTTTGTTCCACTCAAAATGCTACCGGGGAGTAAGAGACCGGTGTGGCAGGAGAACGGAAGTGAAAATGTGCATAAAAACGTCTAAGTGTTTTCTCCCTTCACCCCCTCCCCTCAAGATGTGGATTTAAGGTTAGGGGAAAGGATGCTCCGAAGAAAGATGTAAAGAAGAAAAGATGCTAAAGAAGAAAGAAGCCGAAAACAGAATCTGTGCAAAAGAGAAACAGTGTTTGACTTGGTTTTTTTTTTGCGATTAAAGTAGTGGGCAAATCTTTAGTCAAAATGGTTTCATTCCCTTTTTTTTTTATTAATAATAATAATAATTTTATGCAGGGTGTATCCCTAAATTGTTTAAATGAATTTGTGTGGGTACCTTTGATACAGTTTTTCATTTCGAAAGAACAAGCTACACAGAAAAAGAAATAACACAAATTACAGCAAAAGCCATTTGAACTCGTACGCATCACACTAATAATAAAAATAAAAAAGTTAACAAAAAGAACAAGAACAAGATAACCTATTATCAATTTGTCACTGTTTGTTAATAGATAACCAATCTATTTATTATTCAAAACCCAGTTTTTATTGGAAATCTTTGTAATTCAATACTTGGCAAATTTGTTAATTTAACTGGCAACCTATTCAATATTGTTTGTATATAATGGCCGCTGTGTTTTAATCCATAAATATTCTTTATTAAAGGTGTTTTCAGTCTTAATGTTTTTGTTTAACGAAAATTAATTTTATGAATCTCTTTTATTCTAAATTTGTTATCATAATAATTTGTCACAATTATAACCTAGTCTTTTAAGTTTAGTACGTTTAAAATTTTATTATTTCCACATAATTTAATTGTTGAATTACATGTGTTCCAATTTTAAAATTGGAAAGGCTTACACTTTTAGCCCTGAAAATCGAGAGAATTTTAACCAATTTGAGTTGATTTGATTTATTTCGGAAGCTTTGACCCAACTCTGGTCTCCTCTCCCACAACCACAATAGAAAATTATTAACAACAAAACCGAAATAACTAAGTAATGTTGACTGTTCTATAAAAGTTGTGATATCCACCAAAAAACCAAAACTGCTATAAGAGAAGTCGCCAAGTTTCCAAAAAGGATTGGCCTTTGAAAGTAGTGATATTATTCAACCAGGGAAAGGCCGCCAAGGTTAATCCTATTAGCCAAGTTAATCGCACTAAATAATACTTTGCATGTTAAATGAAAACTTAAAGAGTTATACCACCAGTAACAATGTTCTAGTTTTCATTTAACTTTCGAATTATTAGTCGCTGTGATTAACTTGGCTAATAGGACTTGGCTAATTGGCTAATAGGCCTTGGCAGCCATTCCCTGGTTGATTGATATCACTACCTTCAAAAGCCGACTCCTTTTGAAAACATGGCGGCTTCGTCTTATATCACTGTTGGTTTTGGGTGAATAATGGTAACTGTTACATAAATGCAACAACACAGATCACGGCAAGTTTCTGCCAATATAAGTAGTGATATCAGAATAAAAATGGCTGCAATCAAATTTTCTATGTACCAAACGAAACCCATGTACTGATCGAAAACTGCTCCCCTTAGAAAGTAGTGATATCAACCCACAAACGAACAACTGTCAATCCCACCTAATATTTGATCAAGGGTTAAATGAAAAACCTGACTATTCCTACTGTCGGTAGCAATGGTCAAGTTTTTCATTTAACGTCTGAAATAATAGTCGGTAGGATTAGCTTGGCGGTTGTTCATTGGCGGGGGTGATACCACTACTTTCTAAGAATTCCTTTCGGTTAGGCTTGGTACACCATGTAGAAACTTGGTGGCAGCTATTTTTGTTCTGATATCAATAGTTTGATTGGCTGAAACTTGGCAGGATCTTTCTGCCTTCTTTCGCCAAACATTAACCAGTGTTTTCTGGGATTGAATACTCACAATGATGCGACAAAAAGCTTGGAAAATTGTGGATATCGGTTTTTTTTATTGAATAGACAACAGACTGTTTTGCATTATGGGTGCTGTGGGTATTTCAGTACGAAAACGATGCATCATCATCGGTGATTTCGAGCTAGCTGCTTTTGATTACTTTTACTTAGATCTAGTTTTCGAAACTAGGTCTTATTTTTAGCGTGTAGGCCTAAATTTGTTTACCTGTAAGGTTTAATTTCGCAATGTGTAGCAGCTAACGGAGAATAGGGTTCGAGAGTAGGCCTAACCATGCAACACGGTGTCGAGACTATTTTAAATGAAGCTAATGTGTGTCGTTAACGAAATCCTTTTATTTTTACGGTCGCGTGTCTTCATGCAGTGGTTAAATGCGGCGATCAAATGTTATTATTTCATTGGGTAACGTCAAGAAAGCCTATTAGCTACAAGTAAGCGCAACGATGTTTTAATTTGCCGCGTTTTTTCACGAATATTGGACGCTGTATCTAATGGTGAAAACCGTTTGTCTCTATCTGGTATACCGTTCCGGAGTTGAAAAAAGCAACGGATGGCATGACAGACGGTCGGACAAAGCCGTTGTTGTACTCTTCCCGGCCGTTGCGGCTGTACAGAAGACTAAAAGCGCTTGCCCTTTTCATGGACGATGGCCCCTACATGCAGTGTTGCTTTTCCACTTCGAAGAATCTGTGCACCACTGGTGTGTGTAATACCAGTGGTGCACGGTTTCTTCGTATCAGCTAAGTATTTTAAAACAAGCGCCCCCCCCAGTCTAAAGTCATTGTTGTGCGCGCTACTGGCTGAAGGGGCGTAAAAATGTACAAATCCCCCCCCCCAGTGTAAAGTTATTGTTGTGCACGCTTACTGGCTGAAGGGGCATAAAAATGTGTAATTCCCCCCCCCCCCCTGAAAAAATATTCCTGTAAGCCGCACACAATACAATATTATACCGGATTTGGCGTTGAAATGTTAGCCCGACCATAGCGTCAAAGTGTACATCGCCTTTCATTTCGTATTCGATATCCCGTGCCTAGACAAATTAGCTGCTTGGATGCACGCGCAGCGAGCAGCATAATATTAATGTTAACGGGCTGTTAATTAGCGAAAATTGACATTTGCAAACGTTGAACTTCCCAGTTCATCATCGTCAGAACTAGTTTCTGTTTGTCCTGTATTAATCCATGATTATATTTACGGGTTTGAATATTATAATACCGGACTTGAAAGGTCCGCATACTCCGTAGTGGTTGATTGTTGTATTAAAGACTTAAAGGCTATAGTGACGAGCGGGCCGAAGGATATTTGCTTATAATCTACCATGATCTAACATTCAACATGGAATCAAATTTACACGAAGATTGTAATTATGGTTACGAACGTGGCAAATGTGTAACGACAAATATGTAAGCGTGGATTCATATTACTCGCTTCGCTCGGTCTGCTGACATTGCCTCAGGTTACGGCCCGTTCATTTGTTAACCGGCAACGTTCATTCTTAATTATTACGTTTGTGGAGGTCGGCTAGTAGGATGTCATTTTTAAATCCGCACAATCACTGCCTAATGACAATAGCAAAGTTACTTGGCTAACTGCTTTTTAGTCTTCCGTACAGCCGTAACGGCTGAGAAGACTATTGCACCGACTTTGTCCGTCAGTCCGTCCGTCGCATTTTTTCAACTTCGCAACGGTACCAGATAGAGATGACCGCGGTGTACAACGTTATAGACTCAGTGTCAAACGTTATTTAAAAAACACGGCAAACTAAAACATCGTTACTTCCTTAGAGCTGATGGCTTCCTCGACGTAACTCAATGAAATAATAACATTTGATTGTCGAAATGAAATCATAAGAATAACACGCAACCGTAAAAACAAAAGGATTTTAGCTTCGTTTAAAATAGTCGAACCAAATTCTCCACTAGGCATATCTGCTGCTTACCGAAATTAAAACTGCAGTCAAAAAAATTAGGCCTAAAATCACGTTACCATGGCAACGTCAAGTTGCTGCGAGTCGCTGCTGGCTTCATCAACAGCACTATATTATGACTCCGTCTCTATACACTGCGTCTTTTCCGTCGCTTCCCTTCCACTGATCTATATACATTGCGCGTGACGTTGTGACACTGTAACTATGTGCCCGGTGGTGCACCACGTTGGTAAAATGAATAGGTAAATGCAAAAATTAAAACTGCAGGTAAAAATTAGGCCTAAAAGCTGACAATTATGACTAAAATGTAAAATAGGTCTAAAGGTTAACATTAGAAGTGGCGGAGCTGAACAGAAGACTAGTTGCGACTAGGTAGCCGCTGCAGCCGCTTGTTTAATCTCAGTTATTTACAAAACCTAATCTTGGTTACAAAAATATCATTAAAAAAGGTGGGCGTACATTTCAACATCCAATGGACTCTGCCGTAAGTCATGCAAATCAAAGGAGTGTATCTTGAGCAAAACATCCAGGGATGGAGTTTTCTATCACGGAAAGTCAGCGATGATGCAGTCACTCGTGTGGTCAGGGAGAACCCTAAAAAGTCACTTTTTCTATAATACTTTTCAAGGGCAAATGCTCGCCTACGTGTCAAGTTTGTGCCTAAACTAATGCAGCTATCATGTTGAAATTTTTTGAGGCTGAACAAGGGTACTGTAGTTAGGAAACCAAACTAGATCATGATGCTACGTTGATATTAGGTTGAGAAAAAAATTTCTCAGGACACCAACAACCCTAAAAAATGGGCACATATATTTTTTTTTTGGGGGGGGGGGGTGGCAATTCCTCGCCCACTTAAGTTTCTGACTAAACTACTGCAGCTATCTCTTTAAAAATGTTTGAGGCTTAACAACAGGGTACTGTCGTTATGAAAATGAACTGGTATCGCGATGGTAAGTTGAAATGAGGCACACACAAAAATTTCTCATAGCACCACAGCCGAAAATAGCGGCAATTATTCATGAAAAGTATTATTTTTCCACTTTGTCTGTGTGTAACTTAATAATCCTATAGTACCTGAGCCAACAAAGGTCATTTAAAAAAAGTCAAGTTAATCAGACGCAATGTGATGGAGATATCGTGACACAATTAAAGACCATAAAATTTGCAAACATAAAGGGGGGGAGGGGGAGGGTGCAAAAAAAATTAAATTTTGATGTGTCGGCGCAAATTTGTAGAACTGGGAAAGCTTATCCACCAAACTTATACGACAGAGAACTTTCCTTCTATAATACGAACTCCTCAAAACTTAAACAAACATCTGGAAGATTTCTTTGGCTGAAAGATCCTCCATTAACGAAGGTTTCCCGGTTAAGGAGGAGTTTAGAATACGACAGAGAGAACTCTCCTTCTAATAAGAACTACCCAGATCTTTAAGAACACCTAGAAGATTGCTTTGGTAAAAGATCCTCCATCCATGAAGGTTCGCGGAAAGGCACAGGTGCAATTTGGAGTACAACAGTGAAGTATATTCTTCCATACTTAAAGCTCTTCAGAACCTAAGCTGAGGAATAGCTCAGAGTTTGCGCCCTAATTGGCATCGTCCGTATGATGAGACCCCCTATCTCCAAACCAGCATCCTTCCTCTTCCAACATCTTCCAAACCTTTTTTCTGAGTTTCTGCCTTCCTTCCCCACTTTTTGTTTTCCAAGAGCAGCGCATTAATTACGCTCCTTCACCACCAATAGAAGTTCTCCATGGTCATTACTTTAATACACTTGGCCCCCCCCCCCCCCCGCCCCCCTCCTTGCATCCCTAACTTTCAAAGTGCACAGCTCGTTTTTCTTTTTTTGTGTGTGTGTGTGTGTGTGGTATATAAGCGACGAATCCGGACCAAATACGTATTTTGTATACCAATTTTGAAAGTTTTGATTTTTCAAGTCCAGATCATATTGGTTTACTTCAGAAGAGAAGATGAACAAACAAACAAAAATGTTCAACAAGCAAACATTTTTTTTTTTTAATGATTAGGAGAATGGAGAACGTAAGACTGTAATCCCTTCAATACATTTCCACCTCGACTGCAATTCAACATTACCACTGTAATTATGTTTTCCTATTTGTGTACCGACTTGGGCGCCATCCGTGGCACCACTCCTAAGGTTTAGGAGATTACGTCATGCGTAGTAAAATAAACCAGGCGGCAGGCAGTGAAGGTCTTCCTCATGACATGTTACGTAACAGTACATTTTCACGTTATTACAACGGAATGTCTGTGCGCCAGGAAACAGTAGACAGGCATCAGAACACATGTAGCAAAACCTCAAAAGTTTCAGTATGGCTCAATGGGATAGGACCTCGACATTTGGTTTCAAAGGTCGTGGGTTTGATTCCCTGCTGAGGCAGCCTGACATATAAGTCCAAAAGACAACGTAAATTGGTTTGCATCTATAATAATAATAATAATTAATAAATAAATTTCCCACATGAACATGGGCGGTCTGCGGAAGGGTGTTGAGCCACTAATACCGAGCCGAGTTTTTAACGACGTTGTAAATTGTCGCTCCAACAGATTTTGGAGATTTTCCTGCTTTATCATTCGACATAAACCAAGCACCGTGGCCTGGTTGACCGTTGTTGCCTTCAGGGAGTTCCAAATTTTCACAACCCTAACCAAGAAAAAATTTAGACGAGTAGATGTACTGCAAGCTGGGCTGCAAGCTTCCAACTTTGGCCGCGCGTGACCATATTACCTTGAACAGGTTCAAAAAAGGGTAGGTCCACTTTTAACATTCCATGCAATATTTTATAAGTGAGGACTCTTGCTGAGCCTTTGGCTTTTCCGTCCTTGATGTGCAAGATTTGTACAGACTTGCAATTGCACAGATTTGCAAGATTTGCACAGATTTTCAAGATTTGTACGGATTTGCAAGATTTGTTTGGATTTTCAAATTTCGCTTGGATTTGCGGATTTCATGACGATTTATAGATTTCATTTAGATTTGCTGATTTGCAGAGATTTGCAGATTTCGTGTTGATTTGCACTGATTTGGAGGATTTGCAGAGATTTGCAGATTTCACAAAGATTTGCAAATACCAAATCAGAGAGCGTAAGAAATTTGAGCTCTTGTCGGATCCCTCCTCGGGCTCCTTAGTCCGAAAGTTCAAGAAGCCACCGACACACAACCTTGACCATCTCTCGTTGGGGAGAAATAATTTTATGAAATAAAAGTGCAAGGTAATAAAACGTAGCAATACGACATAAATATTAATAAACACAAAGTATGTTTAGTCCTTGTGTTATTATTTATTTTGAATTGGGATATACTAAAATAAAACAAAGCTCTAGCTTTTGTGGCGAATACGGCTAAAAACGTTTTTGCACTCAGCCCGTAACCATACTAAAACTAACAACTCATGCTAATTAGTTTGAAACTACATCCCTCGCACTACGCGCTGCAGATATAATTGCAAAACAATTAGTATTCCTTAGTTTCAATGTCAGGTAACAGGCTTCGTGCGAAAACCGCAGCCGTGTTATCGACAAAAGCCCTCGGGCCATTACTACTGAAAATATCTGCAGCCCAGTGTCACAAAGACCTTGATTAATAGTCAAGTTGAACGGTTTTAACACCGTTTTATTTTCACGTTGCCTTATCAATCCTAAAACCACGAAAGCCAGCCACCACTCATCCCAATCTTTTCTCTATAGGATACGACCACAAATGGGTCATAACACTAAAGGATTATGGTTAATCTCCTAGGGGGCCTTGTTTATTCCCCTGGCTGCTATTGAAACGTAATAAGCTTCACATTAAATTAGCCCATCAATATGAAATTTCATGCCACTCGTCTAGTTAGGAAGTTGTTAAGCACAATCGCATTATGGGTTTACATTGCCCCCGAGATTAAGATCACACCTTAAATTTTCGATCACTGTCCGTTTAATTTCATTGTCGTTGTCACAATGATGGATTGCCAAGGATAACTTTCATTGATTTTCTATTATTGCTGGTGAATTGCTTGCGGTTGCACGAAACCCGCGCGTGCCACCGACCATGGAGAATTGTTACTCGACCGCCCAAATGAGATTGTTACGGGCCTTGACAGCGATCCAAGCGACTAAACAGCGCAAAAGTGGATAATTATGGTGGAGACGTCTTCACAGGGCACACATCGACTAATGCGAATGGACGGGTGTAGAAGACGGTCGGTATAGTTATGAGTACAAGGTCTATTTATTGTTTTGTGGTAAATTTGTAGACAGAAAGGAAGAAAAGAAAGGAAGAAACCTATCAATCGTAATTTTGACAGGAACAACAACAAAATGACGGAGGGCCAAATCGGCTCGATTATAATAATAAAAGATTAGGACCACTAACAACCATCCCCAATAAAAGTAAAGGGTCCAATGACCACTAACAACCATCCCCAATGAAAGGAAAGGTTCCGAGAACCACTAACAACCATCCCCCCCC
>JAHWFP010232272.1:55609-68383 GCA_023313725.1 Lithobius niger | reverse complement strand
CCCCCCCCAAAAAAGAAAGGGTCCGAGGACCAATAACAACCATCCCAATAAAAGGAAATGGTCCGATGACCACTAACAACCACCCCCAATAAAAGGAAAGGGTCCTAGGATCACTAACACCCATCTCCAATAAAATGAAAGGGTCCATAGACCACTTACAACCATCCCCAATGAAAGGAAAGGGGCCAATTCCATCATTTACAGAATTCTGGCCGCTCAAAGCTCCCCACCGCCAATGCTACGACGTCAGATGGTGACTTCTCTAAGTCAACGCACACTTGAGGAAAGCGTTCTTACAGTTGGCTAGGTCGCTGTTCAGTTTAGGAATGTACTGAGGCTTGCGCCACCATTTCAGACAACCTTGGCACTAGCAACAGCTCGTATTGTGGATGAAAAACACGGGTAGAGGAGAAAACCTTCAATTCTTGCCTTTCCTAACCTAACATACGAAATGAGAGCTCCTTTGTATTTCACTTAATTTCAAGAATGGTGACAGGTTCAAAGAGAAGCAGTTTGACAGCCCCTTACTTTCTGACTCTGTAGCACACCATTTATGTGCAGTCAGAGTAGTAATTTCTTTTCTTACACAAATAATAAAGGTGTATAAAAATATAAAAGTGTCACATCACATTTTTGACAACCCCCCCCCCCTTCCCCATAACACGTTTTGTCACACTGGGCTGCCCCCTTCCCTCCCCTCAGATCGTGACGTACTTTATGAATGGTCCCTAAGACAATAAAAAATAAAATGGCGCTTATCTTAATAAATTAGCTTACGTCGAAATAAATTAGAACAACTGCGTCTTTTAAATCACCTACTCCAACGAGAAGCAGCGAGAATTCATGGCTTGAAGGGCTTTGACGTCATCTTTTTTAAAGGCAGTTGGGGTGCAGTCATACCTTTCCCACTGTGCTGCGCGAGGCCCGGGCAAAGTTGGTTTGGGTTTGGCGCTGGCGCAGTTCACGCAGACTGCTATTTCAATCTGATCTGTAGTATTTTCGTTGAGCGTAGAGACGCATACGTACGTCGTTCTCACAGGTGCAGAGCACAATAAATGCTGTACTTGAATTTGTCTAAGAAATATACATGGCGTTAATTTCTGGGAAATGGCCAGATGGTCCTTGAAAGTTGTTGCATTTTATTTCCTATCAGTAACTTGACTGAAAAAAAGTTGACATTAAAACATAAACTTTTAGGTGGTAACATTTAAATCTAGACACACGCTAGTGTGTCATGCCAAATTAGGCAACAAACATCATATCAATTCAACTGTCGAGGACGTAAACCATCGTGGCGTGACGCCACAGCCTAAGTGTATTATATCCTGAAACATAGTTTGGCAAATTTCAAGTACTTGGGGGAAAAATAATATGTGGTACAAAAGCTTAAATTGTGGTAAAATGGCGAGCAATGACCCACCTGACAAAAATTAACTTATGTAGGAATGTCACCTACGCGGCTTTCAATGCAAAATTTGACCCTCAACAACGTTGCAAATGTTTTACTAGTTTCTAGCTAATCGCACCGAATAATACTTTGGATGTTAAATGAAAACTTGAACATTGCTACCGAAAGTAGCAATGTTCTAGTTTTCATTTAACTTTCGACTATTAGTCGGTGCGATTAACTTGGGAAATGTTTTGGTGTGTTGATACCATTCCTTTGAAGGGCCGAACCATTCGGAACTTGGCTGTCCTTTTAGCAGTTTTGGTTTTTGATGTGACAGATTTGACTGAATTTGTGAGCGTCAGTTCCCCCCCCCCCCCCAAAAAAAATACGGTAGTGCGAAATAGCATTCTGCTGAACGTAGCCAATTACAACCAATAGCAACTGTCTTAAGATGTCAACGACGCAAACAGTCTGCATTAAAGACTGTATGAATTCTGGAATGCCAACTCTGTGTGAAGCTACATACAACTCGCTCACAACGCATTTACAATTTACGCAAACAGAATTCGTAACGAGAGTGGCGAGTAGCGTAACACCTGCTCCCATTGAGTGTCCAAGCATGAGTTTTAGTTTTGGCGCGAAGCCCGTCCTTTTACGTGGTTTTTTTTATCCTGCCAGATTACTTCCAACAGTTCCACGCAGGTGAACGCACTGTTCTGCACTCGTGCCAATGTTTCCACCCTTCGTTCTCTCTCTTGCAACTATCTCTTCTTAGCGTTCGACTCGAAAAAAAAAAGCCTCATTACTGTCATTTATCTCTGGTGGCATTGGTTTCACAACTGACCTGTGATACTACAAGACACACTAATCTGAGAAAAAAAAAAAAGAAAAGACAACTGCCCCGCCTGGGATTCGAACCCATGACTTTCCTGCTTACTAGCCGGGCACTCTAACCAAGGGCGGACCATCAGGGATTTCAGGGTGTTCAGCTGCACATGGGCCCTTGCTTACGAGGGGCCGTGGGCCCTCCACAGTACAAAATCAGAATGCAGAATTGCAGATGAATTTAAACGAAAAAGCCACAAACCCAGAAAAAGCCACAAACCCAGAAAAAGCCGTTAAGACAATAGTCACCAAACGCCACATAAGAAAACCACACAATAATGAGTTAGCTGCACCACAAATTGGTGGAACAGACAGAGCAGCCTTCGGGCTTGATTATCGCATGTAGGCCCTGGTGCTTCTATCCCACTTGGCCTTGCAGCAGCTGCTGCCAATTGCAGGTTGAGTTTTCTGTGTTTTTTGAGTTTTTTTTTACGGGATGAACGTTTTGAAAATAATTTTTGTTTAAAAATTTTTTTTATAATTGTTCTTCTATTGGGTGGAGGGGAGGAGCTTTTGGTTAACTTACACACGAGCCCGAAGCGCACCTGTTCCGCCACTGGCTCTAACCACTGCTCTACTGGGGCGGACCCTGGCCGCAGGCTCCAGCCGAGCTTAGTAGATGTTCAGCCGCTCTCAGCAGTCATCGAAAGGCCACAAAATAATACGAACAAAGAGGGTAAGCAACTTATTTTTGGCCTCAACACTAGAATTAATGCAATCAATAATAATCAGTACATCGATTTTGTGATGCTTTGAGTAGCGAATAAACTACGCAAAGCACGGATCGATGCCACTAGAGCGAGCGAAGCGAACGCTATGGCTAGTTGATAGATAAATTTAACCACCATGCCAACCTTATTCATCTTGACGGGTTTTGGGGCGCTGCCGTTATGAAAAGGTCAAGCTTTTGGAGAGACGGATCTTGGGAATTGGTGTAATGGCGATGGCAGATGGAAATTGACGGCGAACCAGGTGGCAATAACGAACGAGTGGGATTGCCTTTGTACCGACGGTAATTTATGGTTCGGGTTGATTTACATGATGGTCAGTGAACGAATGCTCGCCCGACTATATAAAAGATCCTTCTTTCTGATCTGAATGAGATGGGGACGAAATTTATGAGAAGTTGGAGGACATGACGTAACTGAAATTGAGAGGATTGGAGAAAAGAGAAAGTTGGGTGGATTAAATACCTAGTTAATATTTACCAAAGTTTGGCTGGATGCTTCTTGGGTGACTTGGGTGATTGGAATCAAAGAAAAACGATAAGTTTTGTAGGACAAGAAGCACCTATATAGGCCATTTTTCACGTTCCAAACTTACTTCCGGCTCAGGCCAAGGATTAAACGAAGGTGGCGTCCATGTTGGGGGTAGGAGGCGGCCATGGCGGAGGAAGTGACGTCCCAGCACCTCCATATGTGTGCAAATCCACTAGTCAAGTCTTTCAGCTAAAACGGAAACGGAAACTCCTTTGCAGAAACAGAAACTCTGTAAACGGAAACTCATAAAAAAAACTGAATCTCCGTTTATTATAGTTTGCTTTTTTACTAAAAAAGTAAATGCTTTTTTTCGTCGGCTAACAACGTAAACAGAGAGACTTTATTTTAATCCACTAGTCGTGTGCGGCCTTGCAGTACTGTGATTGGCTGTCCGGGATACTTTGACGGAAATGGGTCCTATGACGTCATACCACGGTACGAATCACTATATTCTTCGAAAAACAGTACTACTATTAACTCGGGCATGAACCATCTTCTCTAGTCGCTCCATCGTTGATTGAAATGGGGCACAAGACAATGTTTACCTAGGGCTCGAGCAGTACAAACAGTCGCCAGGGTAACGCATGTTCCTTACATTATTTGCATTGGAATAACAGTGGTGACAGTGCTGTTGATATTGTTTGACAACAATAATGTTGTCCTGGGTGGGGGAATGGACTGTTGCGATATACGTATTGGGCATGAGGCTATGGCTGAGGTAGTGATGTTTAGAGGCCAAAATTGGTCGCTGCACTTTTGATTGTGGCATGGTAAAGATCGTAGGAATCTCTGATTGGAAACACCTAGCTAAATTGTCCTTCTTTCCTTCTGGTGGTCCCGACTGCTGCTGGGAGCCTTTCACACCTCCTTTCGTGATAAAAATATCTTCCGAGATAGTTGGTTTCATATTTTCCACTTTTACCGGAATTTGTCTCAGCAATTTTAGAAATCCAGAACTATATACGAGACTTATCGAGACAAGACAGACGAGACGAGCCGAGCCCGACATATGACGCCAAGTCAAGTCTTCTGTCGTTTCGACCGAACCGCTAATAAAGAAAGAATGATCTTCAATGATGATTGTCAATGATGCGTTCTGTATTCCACTAGCAGCCAGCAATACTTATTCTAATGGCGAATTCAGTCCACTGCACCAAAGATGAACCGCAGCAGACAACTGCACTTCGACGACTAATTTGTTCAATTCGGCATGGGCGTAGAGGGGAATTATCTAGTGTTTTCTTCGTTTCTCGGCACCATCTACACCACGAACATTCACTGAGTAGCGTGTGAACCTAGCTCTGTGAGAAAGCGAAAGTACTGCTGCCATAGTTACCACATAGACTGTATGTTTTTGAGCTAAACACGTTTTCTATGCCTATCTAAATTGTGTTTATTTAAAAACACATGATTTTACAGTGTCGTTGTACTTAGTTAGGGACCGGTCATTCTGTACCAGCGAGGAGGGGGAAGGGGCGGAGGAAATTTTGGGGTTCATTCATGTTTTGGACCCTCTCGAGGGGAGGGGATGCATAAATTTTTTTAGGTCCCGTCAAGGTGAGGGGGGGTTGTAAAAAAAACACTGGCTAAACTGCAAGAAAAAGTCATTTTTGTGCCTCAAAATGACCCTTTCAGTAGTCAAAATTTCTAAAAACACCTTAGCTTCTGGGGTTTCCATGATGTATGTGTTTATAAGGTTTTGAATCTGTTAAGACCAGTTCTCCAGTTTTTCAACTAAATTTCTAGAAAAGCCTTTCTCCTGCTTCCTTTTCTTCTGTCTTTCAGGTATTGACTATGTTACAAGTGTGAGCATACAAGCAAACAGCAAACATATTTGTTGTTGATGATTGTGTAAGGAACACGATCGGTGTTTTATACAACATTTTTAACCCAATGTGTCTTTTCGCTAAAAATGAGGCACTAGCCGCTAGCGGTAACTTGTCGGTGTAGAGTACTATTACTTAATTTGGCTACAGGAAACCATCTGCAGACAGTCTCAATAGGTATACGAAAAGTCCATTTTTGGGGGGAGGGGAGAGGCATGTTAGTTTTGGGCCAAGTTTTGGGGACCCAAGTTTTTTTGGGGTCATCGAAAATTTAGTGGTCACATTTTCATTTCCTCCCGCCATAAATAATGACCGGTCCCTCATCTTCTGTGAAAGCGTTAGCGTACGTTACAGTATGGAAGCGGTACACCCACCCCCACGTAATCAGTTTTGTCCTATCTTCCAAGTTGTGAATGGATGGAACACGAAAGCAGTCTCTCCGTCGGCAATGATGTCATCGCTTCCATTATTCTACACCAGCCCAATGACGTCACAGCGACTCAAAACATGCGTCACGAACACCTAGATCAACGATTAAACCAAAACTTGCACGTGGAGCGGGCGCGGGGCAGGTTTCAGGAAGTTTATTTACAAGCGTTTTCCACACAAACTCAACTCCTCACAAAAGCAAGCAACATTACTGCCCATTTTAAACGGGCGAACCGCTTGGCGTAATTGCCAGCACTAACTTAATTTTTCAATGCGAGTTTTCCCGGCTGGACACACGCATTCATTCGCAACGCACCGACGTTCTGAAATTCCATCGCCCGCCGTTTATCCGTTTGGAAGAGGGCGCTACAGTACGCAGCTACAAAGAGGGCCTTTGTGTTCACTCCTTACGCCGAGCAGATAAGTCGCCTTCGTGTCCATAAATCTGCGTGCCTGACTTCAGACGGGAATCTGACCGCGCTATCCCGCCACTTTCTCCTCTTGTTTATCGTTAGATGATAAACGAGTGGACGAAGGGTGAGCCGGGGGATATAACGGCTGTTTGCAATCGTCCAAAAACGCATTTATTTCAAGTAAATTCATCAGGCTTGCGCGCTCCGGCGTGAATTATGATTTACTAAAGACGACGGCGGCATTAGGCGTTTTTGGTTTCGTTGTCTAGATGTTCGCGTATATTGTGTGGGCTACTCACGGAGGACCGCTTACGTGCGTATACGGCGTGTTTAGGCAACGAATCGCTTTTGTATTCTCACAGCTAGAACCTAGAAATCATCTGAAACTCCAACATGGCGGCGGTTTTACCTCTGCCAGCTCGTAACAAACCGAGTCAATAATAATTGAGTTTATTAGTGATTGGGAAAATTGTTTTGTCAGGAGGAAGGTAATTATGGAGTTTAAGCGAACCACTCCATTTTTTTACTAATCGACGCATATCCTCATCCTCTTGCCAAATCACATTAAAAAACTGGGGGGAAAACGTGTTTTAAGGTGTAAAAAAAAAAACCATTGAAAACACGTAAATCGATAATTACGATCGTGTTGAAGCGCCGGCCATATCGCAGAAGACAAGAGTAACGAGAAAACCTGATTTCCATCGCAATGAAAGGAAACGGAAATTACCTAAACCAACCTAACAAACCTAACCTACCCTACCAAACCTACCTAACCTTACCTACCTCACCTAACCTAAAAAAATAACAGCAAAAAACGCAGACAGCATAGTTTGGAACATTACTTTCCGTTTTCGCGATGCCAACTTTTCGTGCTACTCTGAATCCCGGAACATGGCCGTCGCTTTAAACGGCCGGGCCCACCGTGTTACGTGGTTAAAAAACGTGTTTGGAGAGCTAAAAAAAACGTGTTTACATAACCCAAAAAACATTCCCCCCCCCCCTCCATTTTTGTAACGCGAAATGAGAAGATGGTGAAGATTTAGGTCGATACGTACCAAAATTGATCGATTTATCATGGTTCGCTTAAACTCCATAAATACAAGGAGGAATTCCTTATCTTACTCTCAGAAATTATGAGACTGTCGGCTTTAGCTAATCCAGGAAGCGTTGTTACCTTTCAAATTTCATTTGCGAGAGTGCGAAGGCGAGTCGTTGCGTATAAGCGCCCTTAATTTCGGCCTTTTGAGTCTTTGTGAAAACAACTCTGGAGTACGCCAGTCCGGTCTGGTCGCCTCATCTTGCAGAGGATGTGGCCTTGGTCGAATCTGTGCAACGCTCTTTCACTAAAAGTTTACCTGGATTGGCTGGAAATAACTGTACAGAGCGACTAAAGTTTTTTTTAGGGTGGACTCAATGGAATCTCGCCGACTTAAGTGCCATTTGGATCTGACGTATTCTTTTTTTTATATAACCACTACGCTTTTAACTATGGTCGTTTTTTCTCCATTCGTACTGAGAGCAAAACTAGGGGACTCTCTGGTGCCGCAGCCTTTTTCACACGACTTTAGAAAGTTTTTTTTTTTTTTTTGATTCTTGAAGTAAATGTTTGGAACGCATTGCCGAGAGATGTAGTTATGGCATCTTCCATATTTGTGTTTAAGAGGAGGTTGGTAGAGAAAATACTTTCTCGGTTTGTGAGATATGTTAGAAACCAGTACCGTTTTAACTTGGCAAGGTGCCAGTGGCCCTCACCGGCCCTTCCTTGACCTATTGCTGTTCTGTGCAACATTATTATTATTATTACAATTATTATTATTATTATTATTATTATTATTATTATTATTATTATTATTATTATTATTATCTCGCCTTGCAAAGAATTCATTGTTATGGTAACAACGCTACCTGGATAACGATTAGCTGAATCCGACGACTTTTGAGTCGCTTGCAGTCTTATAATTCGGAAGAATCAGTAAGATAAAGAATTTCTCCTGACGAAATATTTTTCCGCAGTTGCTTCTGAACTCACATTATTGATTGTTTTCGTTCGAGCCGCCAGATCTAAAACCGCCGCCGTGTTAGTTAGTTTAGATGATTTCTAACTTATAGTTCCAAAAATACAAAGGCTATAGGCATCCTCAGATCACATTTAGGCAATAAAACCTTCTCGCTCTCCGTAAGCTGTTTGCTAGCCTACCGTTATTTACTTACGAGAATATACCTTCATAGTTTTATAACAACAATTAACCAATGGGAAGCCAATAAACGGCAGCCACCAGCTAATCACGCCTCCTTAACACTGATTAAACAACCACATGGTATTTTATCAGATTAAATTGTCAGCGTCATCCCTCCATCCTGAATTAACGTTCGACTAGTTTTGTATCGTGGCTTACGCCGCATAAAGAAAGTATGAAAGAACTGCATTTGGTAGGTCTATACCAATTTCTAAACGTATAAGACGTACCTGATAGACAAGAGACACATTATTTCGTCTCGGCGATGAGCGGTTAATCTTTGGTTACCATAGTAACAGAAGTCAGCTTTCCGCCGAAGCCCGAACACCGTTCTGGTTAGCCTACCGCCGTCGCCGCTACTAAGCTTGGCGATTGAGGCAACACCAGTACCGTACTAAGATACGGTACTTGAATATCAGAAATAGTGGATAATAAATTAATAACAATTGTCGTAAAACTTAGAGTATTATTACAGAATATTGTATTTTAAATCCATGAACAACACTTTGATTAAAAATAAAACACGTATTTACTATACTTGAAGCGCTCTGGCAGTTGTCTGCTTTCACGGCAAGTTACTTTCGGTTTCGGTTAAGTTTGTGATAGATTGTTGGGGAAACAAAACTACATTATTTATGGTGACGACAGTAGAAAAAGCATTCCTACAGATACTAAACGAACCATTGAGTGCATCTGGCACCAATTAGTATGCTTTTATCATTTCGTGCAAACAGGAATTGTGAATCCAAGCGAGAAACCACTGCAATTAATTCAACTAGGCCGTGACATGCAAGTTGAATTTTTATTTTAAAGTTGATGTTTACGGGAGACGGTATATTCTCGTTTCAAATATAACTCGAGCGTAGTTTAAGAATCGATAAATTTTCTCAACCACTCGTTACATTCCCAAGCTGATAAAAACACCTCGCGCAAGCGCCCGGTATTTTTTCAGCTTCGGGATGCAACTCTTGGTTGAGAAAATTTATCGATAAAAAACTACGCTCTCGTTATATTATTATTGATAATTTTCAGGTTTTACTAACGGAACGCAGCTATACCTAACAAAAATTTCCAACATTTGACTGTTGTCGCGCAACAAAAAAACTTGGGCGGTGACCAAGCGATGGTAGAACAAAATAGCACCTCTGAGCGAAAATTCAAAATTCAAAATTCAAAATCCAACATGGTGGCCATTTTGGGTTTGCCAAATCGTAAACATACCATCGAATGCTGGCATGCAGATATTAAATATCAATCAATCAATCCGTCAATTGGTACGGTGAACTCCCGTTTCGCCAAATCCCGTTTCGCCCCCCCCCCCCCAAAAAAAAAGCAGATTAACAGTTTTTGCCTCAGGGGCCAATCCCGTTTCGCCAAAACGAATTTGATAAAATTTTACGTACACGAAATGTAATACCTTAATTCCATGTAATGGGGCTTTAAAAGGCAAACATTTAACAGAGCCAAGCAGTGGTACAATAAGACCAATTGATTTATTAGCGTTTTGAAAACTGGCAATACCGACGCAAAAACGTGTATACTTTAAGTATTGTTTAGAAAGCTTGGTCGTCACTACGTCAATGCCAAGGTTCTCTTTTAAGAATAGTTAGTTATACACGTAATGGTTACCCTTTCCCAAACGGGAATTCCCGTTTCGCAGAATCCCGTTTCGCAGAATCAAAACATTCTTCCATAATTTAACATTGCAGAAGTTAAAGAGGCATGCCTAATTGGAAGTAATTTGTGATTAGTTGCGGTTTCTGGTGTCATGTGTTTAGCCGCAGCGAGAGCGGTAGCGCGAGCGAGGCACGTAATTTTGAAACAAATAATTCTGAGAAACGGGATTCTGCAAAACGAGTGTTTGTCTATAAACGTTTGACCATTATCATGTTATAAAATGTTCGTGTTTAAATGTTTTAAATGTTTCGTGAGCGTAAAATTTCGTGAACGGTATTTGGCGAAACTGGATTTGGCGAAACGGGATTGGCCTCTGAGGCAAAAGCTGTTAATCTGCTATCTCTTTGGCGAAACGGGATTGGCCTCTGAGGCAAAATCTGTTAATCTGCTATCTCTTTGGCGAAACGGGATTCGGCGAAACGGGACGTAACTTTTTGTACTGTATAGTTGGCATTTTTCTTGTTGTCATAAATCGATGCCATCATGCCACATGCCTAACACTTCGTGTCTCGAGCCACAAGGAGAGGATCGCCTACCTCATCGTTGCCATGGTTACCAAGGATAGACAGCTCTAAAGCCACATGCTCCGTTAAGCACGAGAAACAACCAGCGAATTTACAGCTTTTTTTTTTTTACTTTAGTTTCGTCTTCGTTTTTTTTTTTGGCTTTTGTTCATTTTCATTTTGCTTTCGTCCATATTTGTGTTGCGCAGAGTATAACAATGAACGAAAGTAAAACAAAAGCGAACGAAAGCGCAAAAAAAAGGTCGAAACGAACGTAAAAAAGCTGTAGTTTTAAACGAACTAAAAACTATGAGCGAGACAATTTGCGTTGAGACTCAATGCGTAAACGCATCCTTATTGGTCTTTATTTCTATTTTTGAATGCAACTTAATTTGAGCAAGGTATAATCAAAGAAATAGTTCGTTGTTGTTGTTGTTGTTGTTGTTGTAATATACGCTGTGTAAAAGCAACATTAATGTGCGTTTAGTAATATTAGACAGCGAATTTAAAACATCAACAAATATGCGAATAGGCGTAGCCTACAAACTTTCTTGATAAATAAACTTTCCGTACACACTTTCTTTGTAAATACTGATAACGTCAGGCCGATTAGCTAGTGGGGTTAGAAATTGTATTGTCTGGCTACACTAGCTGAATTTTACGAACGCAAAAGTATTTTTACGAACACAAAGTATACTTTCAGGTTTTGAACTTCGGTTTAACGCTTTTGCACGTCAATTCGACACTTTTGTACTTCAATTATTGAACGTTAGTGGATTTTAAATTAGCACTGTTGGCTTTAGATTTAACACACTTGCACTTGAATTTCACAATTCTGCACTTGAAACTAAAGCGTTTAAACAAACTCTTCGAAATGTTTAATATTCTAATGACTAAACCAATATACGTAAAAAGAAAATTACGAAATTACACGCCCAGCAAAAAGGTGTTTATGTTTTCTTAAGGATCTCTGATCTCATCAGAGCAGCGAGACAAAATCACTACTAGAGGATTTGCACCCAACAAATTGGCAAAGAAATTAAACACATTCAAGATTTTTGAAAGTTGATTCTGGTGTTTTAAAAGTTTTTGTTTTTGAGAATTTGTCAGCGCAGATAATGTGTCACTGTTCAGGCTCGATGCTCGTATGAACTAAGGGGCCTAGAATGAAACGTGTCACCCCACCCTTTTTGCTGAAATGTTCATTGTTATTATATGTTTCTAACAAAGATTTAAGTTTTTTTTGTTTGTTTGTTTGTTTGTTATTGTATTCATGACACTCGTCGATCTGCCTCTGTTGCTGTTGCAAATACGAAGCAAAAGAGTGTTATATATAATATTTTAAAAAATCCTAAAAATGCACAAATAAAACAAAATAACGTTTCGGAATCAACCCAATTCCGTCTTCAGGTTTCCGTTCAATTAAAAACATAGCAAAACTGTCACCCACCATCAAAGACTGCTTAAAAGACAAATATAGACAATTAAAAAGAAAACCCCACAGACAATCCTTTCCCTTTCAAAAAAGGCGAAGCAGTGATTCCCGTTCTTCCCCTTGGAAATCCAAGCTGCTGTTGTTGTTGTTCATCTGTTGCTGTTGTTTGAGATCTGAAAATTCAGTAACGCCAAACAACACCACTTTCTAAACGTGCTTCAGTCATGCACTGTGAGACTGCTCGTACTGTGATGGACTGTACAGTGTATCGCATCGGTAAGGTTATTTAGACAGGTAGGTTTCGTCAGAGGGCCTGCGTTTAAACATCCAAACAGTCAAAATTTTAAATGTTTGAAGGCGATTGGATTTAACTTTCAGTTTGGTCATTAATCAGCTTACTAAAGCTGATTCCAAAAAAAGCATTTGGCCATACAAGCATACAAGCATGCTTCAGCCATTCAAGCATTAAGTTGCTTCTGCTGACTTAAGGCTCAAAGAAATAAAAAAAAAGCACTAGATTTGCACAAATTTAGGGGTTCTTTGGTCCATGTTTATAAGATACAAATTGTGTAATCTACAGTGGCCTACAATCATGAGTTTGTGTATTCTGTACTTTTAGGAACACCTGTTTATGAAATGTACATGAATGTAGCCGCACAAAAGGACGATGGGGCTACTCGAAGTGGAACAGCTACGGACACGGTGTTGGGGGGGAGGGGG
>JAHWFP010232272.1:16697-49753 GCA_023313725.1 Lithobius niger | reverse complement strand
ATCTTGCGCAAATTTAATAAGCAGATGTGTTTGGACCTAGCGAGTTCGTTTTTCATGTTTTTTTGGCGTTAGGTTTGTTTTTACGCCTATTTAATTTTACTATACGGTAAACAATTTTCGCTCATAGAAGCAATTTTTACTTTTCAATGAAGTGTATAAAACCGATATCTTCGCTTTAAATCCGCATGCAATTTCGTTTCGCCTTGGCAACGTCAGAGCCCAGTTGAAAGAACAAACAAGAATTTATCTAAACCCACGCATCAGAGTCTTTTCCTACTTCCGTAGCTTCCAGTGTCTCCCGAATTCATTCCCGGAATCCACAGCAATAATAAAACGGCTTGTTCGCTTCGTCTGCACTATTGCTAACTTCGTGCATCCAGCCCAGGAAAAAGTGGACTGTATTGCTGACAACACGCGTTTCTAATGTTCGTTATTTTTCTTCCTTTCTATCTTCTTCATATGAGTTCATACCATGAATCAATCAGTATTTGAAGCCAACGCCCAGTTAGCTCGGTATCCGATGGGAACCACATCGGGGTCTTTTGAATTCTGCGACTGCTGAATTTCGCCGCGGAGCCCTCTCTACCATAGCGCGATAAGCCCGCAACAACGATCGTGCATGTAGTGATTGTTATTCAACCAACTTTGAAGCTATTCAACTGGCTATTTTAATAGCCAGCATTATTGAAACAATATTTCGTTTGTTACTGATTGTTACAGGGCACATCTGTTGACATTGGCGGCCGCTCGCCCTTTTTCTTTGCTACCATGCCAAGAATTAACACGCTCGCCCTCTTTCATAGTTACCGCTTCCTCATTGTTTTGTTAATTTAACCCGTTTTCATTGGCTGTCTTAAATGTTTAGAAACGATCGCGTTGTGTCTAAACGTCTGAAATTGGCAGTAATAGTGTTGTGTTTTTTTAATCTAGCACCTCACACTATACCAACTGCAAATGTTTTTGTGTTGTTCCCGTACTGCTCGGGGCCACTAGACGTTTAGATATGGGCTCCCTTACCTCCGCTACTAACAACTGGCTGCAAATCCGCATATGTCGGAATTTCGTCTTCGAACTCATGCTTCAGTCGAGTATTCGACCTAACTCGCTACGCTCGCCCGGCATGTAACGGTTTTCAATGGTTCTAATTTAATTCACGAATGTTTAAAACGACGTTTTATTGCAATTCACAAGCAGCAATTGCTGAACTTTCTCTTTAAAATGGCCGCCGTTGGGCTTCGCGTCAAGTTATTCTTTTAAAAAAAAAAACTTAGTCACTCGCTCTACTTTCAAGAATGTTGTTAAGTTTTACCGCAAAACCGCAACCCGTCAGACAAAAAAAGAGCGACCTTTTGTTAAATTTCCGAATTTATTTTTATTTCTTTGAAGTGACGACTGGTGTCGAGACCGAAGGGGAAGCCAGAGGAAGGGATCCTTTTCATCTTAAATGTTGAAGTGCCACGCTTTTAAAGTTTTCTTTTCTATTTTTAGAACTCCTTTCTCAGACAGTCTGGAATCAAAAGAAGGAAAAAAGAAAAATTAAAAAAATTCCAACTGTTTGTGGTTTGTAGCAAGCTGGATGAAATCCTGTCATTAGTACTTATTTGTCGCACCACAATAGGTTTTCCAATAAATCATGATTGCCTTGTTCAATAGTTAATCAGGGAGAAGATTGTTGTTTTCCCTCGCAGCACTTGGGAATATAGGAAAAGGGGTCCGAGGAAGAAGGGAGGGGAGAGAGAGGGGGGGGGGGGAGAACGTTGCAACATTCTTTAATTTCTGCATTTGCCAGAAAAACCTGCTATGCTAACAACAACAAGGCTTTCAGGTTTTTGTAATGTTTTAGGATCATGAGAAGCTGCTGTTGATCGAAGTAAAGTGACCTGACTGCCAAATTCCCGCCGAGGTTTTCGGCCGTTTAAAGTCGTGGTATCAAACGGCAAGCTCTTTCGCCATGTTAATCCCTGGCGATTAATGATTCGAAGGTTAAATGAAATCTATGAAAATGGCTTACTGCGGGAATTTCTGTTATTTCATTCAACGTTCGAGTCTTAGTCGGTGGGATTAACTTGGCGAAAGAGCTTGGCGTTTGATATCACGGCTTCAACCGGCCGAAAACCTCGGCGAGATCCCATAACAAGTTTTGTTTTGGAATAGATATGAGACTTTTGGTCCAAATTGATAAAATCCATTTTTTTTTTTGGTTTTTAGCAATTACGATGTAGAAAAGCCGAAAGTTTAGTTTTGCGTGAAAAGTTTTGAAATTTAGGATCTGGCTTTAATTGTATTTACGTGTATTTTTTCCGAGTTCCAGCCTATTCTAAACACACTTCTGATCCTGCCATCGTGATAGGTTGCCTACTTGGAACTTTCGGTTTTGCCCTCCCACTTTCTGTGGTGCTTTTCCACTTTTAAAGCAGCATCCCGCCTGCCTTGTAACAGCCACGCGCCGATCGCATCCGCCATGTTACATCGTCAAGGTCAACTGAGATAGTAGCTGCGTCCCTCGTAGCGATGAACACAGCTACTCTCTTAGTTGGGATTGCGCCTAATAGACGAACCAGCATGAAAGCATTAATTGTGTCGTCACAAACCGGAATAATTTTCGTATTTTAAAATCGCACTTTATAATTTCTTAGGTTAGTTTTCTAATAATTTTTCTCCGGCGATCTATTGGCATAAATAACTATAATTTTTGCCGCTTTAGTCGTTTAGGTTTTTGATTTCATGGTAATTATTAGCAAATTAGTACATGCGCACACAGAGATGAAACGTCATGGTTACTGTAAGCGAGCAAAGGATCATATACGTGCGCGTCCTGCAGTAAATAAAGTTATCCAATACTCAACAGAAAATCTCCTAGACGCCACATTTTAAATCAGATTTTTAGCTAGGGATTGACTAACGGTGAGTAAATATATAAAACTTTGGGGCCGAACTTGATGTGGAAGATCGAGAAGAATGGCGCGGGGAGGAATATACTTTTAAAACGCATGAAATCACGTTTACGCTTACGCTTAAGCCCTAACCAGACTGGCTGCTCGCGGCTGCACGCCGCCGCAGTATGGTGTAAAAAAGACTTCAATATTCGTCCTTAACGCAACACCAACCAGACGACTGCTGCAATTTTGACCTTGTAGGCACGTAGCCACGCATAGCTTCGCACGAAATTTTCTTCTGTCTGGAGAGGCCTTTAAGCTTACGCACACGCGACAAAGAGTAAGCTTCAGCTCGAAAAAATATAGTCCCAGTTTTAGGGGGCAGTGGCAACTCTGAGGGGGACCTCTGAGGGGGCAGGGGTTAGTAAAATGGCACGGTGGGTCTTTTTCTGTCCGTTTCTTAGTATTTTTTGCCCTTTTTAGCCCTATTTTCCCCTTTTTTAGGCCCTCAGGCCCTTTCTCTACCAGTGCTGCCGACCGGAATGCGTCGGCACAATAAAGGGCATTTCTTTACACAAAAAGGACATTTTCCGAAAGGTGCAGGGACAATGTTCCTCCCCCTCCCCTCCCTCCACCACCGTGTACGCCACCGATTCCAGTAAGTGTAACTACCCACGTGCCCTTAACAACTGAGGTTCCCTGTTTATTTCGAGTGGCCCACTTTAAAAATCTCTCTGTAATTTCGGTTCTAGAATAACTTTTCACATCCCTTTCGGGTGTGTTTAACAAATCTCGAAACGTAAAAAAAAAAGATCCTTTAATTTCTGTTTCATGACAAGCTCGAGAAAAACGCGTGAAGTGAAATAAATGCATGAATAAACATGAGCGAAAAGTTACAAAAAAAAAAGAATAATGGAAATTAGAACTGGCAGGAAAAGAGAAAATGTCGTTCTTAATTATGCAAAAGGAGCGCCACAGACAGCCGTTCTTGTTCCAGGGCAACAGCTACATTTCCGGGTGCAATTTATTTTCTTTTTCGTCAAAATAGGTCCTAGAAACGTAAGTGTACGGCAGTTAGTTTTTCTGAAGATTAACCTTGGTCTTGTCGTCAAGATTTTGAAGCAGCAACTAGATTCAGACTAGCGTGAAGCCCGACATAAGAAAAAAACGGCAGCAACGCCATGCCTCGGCGTGGTAAACAAACGAAGAAACTATAGTTGGGAACAGTTAAGGACGAACAGTTCCAACAGCCAGGTAGGGGTGCCCGTGGGGGGGAAAGAAACGTAACAGGGTTCCCATCATAATACTGAAATAATTTGCTTGAGTTTTCCTGGTATTCCAGAGTAGTTGAGGTCAATTTCTAGTCTATTTGTGGAAATTTTAGGAAGGAATTTTTTTCACACATTTTACCAGTTTTTACTTGTTTTTAGTGCTCACTTAGTCCTTAATAGTTCGAAAGTTAAATGAAAAGCCAACCGGTCGAACAGTCAACCGGTCGATGCTTGAAAGGAGCACCTCTTCCAGCTGAGGAAAGTCAATTCAAGGCACGACATCACTCCTTAGGGTTGCGCCACCCTAGGAATTATGAGAACAAAATTGTTTGGCTTGATCATATAACACTTACGGTTTTTTTTTAATCTGTTTGTCAAAACGTCGTTTTTTTTTTTTTTTACAAAAACGTCTATAAAGATGGACAACGTGTAACTTTGACGAATAATCCCTACCCAACACAACCAAAACAGCGAAACTACTGATGTTTGAAAGGTGCACCTACTCCACGTCGGGAAAGTCAACTTAGGATATGACGCCAATCTTTCTTAACTCTTAATATCACCAATGTGCAACAAACAAACTAATAATACGTTAACAGTTTCGAACTTGTGCGAATAACCTTTAAAATAACAGTCAAACCAATAAATGAAAGGCAAACTTTGACCATTACTGAACAAAACCAGAAACGGATACCTTTAATGCGCACTTCCGCCACGTATGGGAAGTAAACTCCGGACACGTACGCATTCTCAACTCTAAATTTCTCAAAATTAGGACCAACAGACCAACGTACCAACACGAAAACAGCCTCGAATTTTGGCGAATAACACAGAAGTGGCCAAAACTAGAAAACAATGGAAAAATCGAAGCGTCTGCATGAGCAGACACTTCAGCCAGGCCACCCTTCTCCCCCACCCGCCCCCTCCCCCGCTCCACTAACAAAACTTTTCTCAATGCGCATTATGCTACGAACCTAGAATCATTCTTTTCATTCATGGATGAAAACTGCGCCAAAGTGCAAAACCAATTTCCTGGCAACGAACCCTCGCTCGCATATAATTCGGATTCAAAGGGTCGCTGGAAGAGCGCCATCAACGTGTAGCTGATCTATGGACGGATGTGTATGTACGTTTGTTTGTGGTACGATGAATCTATCGATCGCAGCGCCGCCTCGTTACTGGTGCATCGCCGCTGCCGTCGTCGTCTTCATAGCCGCGATCGAAGCGAGGCAGGCGAACTTTTGCCGAACTTCCACCAACTTTGCAATTGTCGCAATCGCACTTTCGTCGACGCCACTCGTTTATGCTCACTAGTGATTTATTTGTTCGTTAGTTTCAAGTCTAAGCAATGGAGAAGGTGTAGCCGAAGAAAAATGTTTCATTTGTCTTCTTTGGTTGAAGCGGATGGTTTGTGGAGATTTCATGGTACGGACTACGAACTATAGGGGTTCGACAAAGCAAGAAATCTCGTACACCCATGAATCTCGCTTGTGTAAATCCGTTGCAAATCTTGTAAATCTTGTGGAAATCTTTCAAATCTTATAAATCTTGTAAATCTAGTACAAATCATTTAAATCTTGCAAATATGGCATAAATCATTTAAATCTTTTAAATCTATAAATCTAGGGTAAATCATCTAAATCTTGTGTAAATCATTCAAATCTTGTAACTCTTGTACAAATCAAGTAAGTCTAGTACAAATCTTGAAAATCTAGTATAAATCTTGTAAATCACGTAAATCTGGCGTAAATCATTTAAATCTGTATATCTTGTGCAAATCATCTAAATCGAAATCATCCAAATCATGAAAATCATTCAAATCTCTGTAAATCTTCTTCAAAATCAGTGTAAATCTTGCAAAACTTCATGTAAATCATTAAATCTTACTTAAATCTTTTGTAAATCCTTAAATCCTACCAAATCCGTAAATCTGGGGAAGTTTTACAAATCTTGTACACTTTCTTTGTCGACTCCCCAACGCCAACACCACAGTTGAGGGACTTTGCTCACAGCTGTTACGTGGGGCACACCAACGGGTCTGAGTGGATGCCAAATAAGGCTTAGCTGACGGAATTAAGGCTACTATTCGTAGTTCAATGCTTGTGTTCTTTTTTATTACATACTGGAATTTTAGTCTGCTTAGGCTCGCCTGACTTACGCATTCGTCTCTAAACTAGGCTTAGGGCCTTAAATGGAAATCATTGATTCAAGGCTTACTTGGGGTTTATAGGAAGTGTAACAGTTTTCGGGTTATTATTTGGTTAAAATTCTAATTCTAGTCTTTACGGGGTTGCAGTGAAGCACTGGCAACAGGATAAGTGAGGGTTGTATTAAAGTTTGGTGGCGAAGGGCAAAAAAGGGAATTACACTGTGAAGACGATGCTTACTTTCTCAGCCTCTACACGAACTGTGTACTGAGAGTACACAATTTGTGTACTGGTGGTACACAAGCTATGACAAGAATGTGTACTGTCGTTGCACAGACTGTGTACTGCCAGTGCACAATTCGTGTGGAGGCTGAGAAGCTACAGTACACATTGTCTTCAAAGTGTAGTTCTAATTGATTTATCGAAATTACCTTAGGATGTGGGCGGTTGGGTGGATCGTGGCGGTAATTCTTTTTTGGGATAAAATACTAATTTGTTGGGAGCACGGGGCTGAACACCAAGCCGAGCTCGGGTCATTACAATTGATAACGTACATTTATTGCAGATACCACATACGATTACAACAATAGATCGAAAATCATCTGTATTAACAATGAATGCTCATTTGACGATGGGCTAACATAACATCATGAAATTTGGGAGATGTCACAACTTGGGATCGGCCTCAGTTTTTTTTTAGCCAATGGGAAGTGATATTTTTGACATATCAGCCAATCACAGCCCACTTATTCCTATCAGCGTTCTGAACGGTCTACCAAGCAACCAATTAATAAGTGATAATCGCTTTTGTGCAAAAGTGATAAGCAGGAATCACAACTAGTTGGCACCACACAAAACCGGACTCACATAATTAAACGCGCAAAAAGGCGTTATTAATCGCATATTAAAGAATGAGAAACTGAATTAAGTATGTGAGATAAGTTTGGGTTAGGTTACATTGGATTGGTTTCGGTGGGACGTCGATTGGTACACCGATTTCTGGCTCTGATTGGTGCTAACTACTGAAAACTTTGAGGTCAAGCTTCATGGCGCCAGAATTGGTCATTAGGCCCGGTTCGTGTATTCCTGCGTTACGTAACACTTAAACCGTAATAAATAGGCTTAACAGGAGCCATAGTCGACTTAAACGTCCGTTCGCAATGCACCTTCACTAGATGGTCACTTGAAGGTATTTAAATCCTATTTTTGGGAGAAGCGCTTTCGTTTATATAGCAACCAATACAGGGAGCAAGCAACAGACGGAAGCTGAGACTATAGTGGCTAAACTTAGACGGAAGTTGGCTTGGCCTTTAGCAAATTGCCAACTAACAATATTTTGCCATCCGCTAAATGCAAATAAAGAGAAAACAACTACCAAAATACAGCTGTAAAATGTGGAAATAATAATAATAAGAATAAAATGATTTATTTCACCAAGAAGTGCAAGAGGTGAGATAGGGTCAGACATGCTGCCCACTGACAGCGCACCTACAAAGAAAACAAAAGAAGATGTCACTGCAAAAATGTCAATGGCAAAAGCAATTGGCAAAGGTAGTCAAAATCAAAATTAAGTTTCATGATGAATCACAACCCTTATCAAAATAATGTTCTCGTCTCTAAAGAAACCTTCGTAGGTTTACGCCCCCCAAAAGTCTCTTAAAATGGGAGACAGAAGGCGCGGAGGCAAGTTCTTCGGTGAGAGAATTCCAAACCGGAACCACACGGCAGGAGAAAAAAAAAATTCCGACAATTTAACTTGAACTTAGGCAGGACGAGTTTTGGGCTGGTGCCACGCGTTTGTGTGAATGTTTGTAAATCAAATAGAGGCAGGTCAAATGGAAGTCAATGATGCAGAATTTTATAAGTTAAAATTAAGTCCGCCTTAAGGCGTCTCAGTTCGAATGAGTCTAAATTGAGAGTTTTCAATCGATGGTGATGGGGCGAATTTCGCAAACCCGGCAGTGTTTTTGTAAACCGCCGCTGAACCGACACGATTTTATCGACATCCTTAAGTAGGTTTGGCGACCAGACCTGACTGGCGTACTCGAGCATGGGTCGAACATACATTTTGGAGGCCAAAACTTTGACCTTAGTGTCACCAGATGTGAAGCAGCCTCTAACCACTGCTGACCGTCGGTTAGCATTTGAAGCGATATTGCTACAGTGCAAGGAAGGTTTCAAATCGAAGTTAAACCTTCACATAAACATCTAAATTCTTTTACTAATAAGTGAATTAGAAAGAAGCAGTACAATTCCACAATCGATTCCACAGTGATTCATACAACGAAAGTCTGCACTCAGAAGCGTCTGTAGCACTTTTGTTTTCTTAGGCTGTTTCGCTTCAGGCGTGAAAGAGCCTAAGAAAACGAAAATGCTACAACGCTCCAACAGATTCGCTGTTAAATTAATGCGTTTAAAGAGAAACGAAGCATGCTGGCTTGTTAGAATAATACAAGTTCGTAGCAAAATAAAACCGCAACGTAGAAATAATTAAAATATGTTTACAAAATACATAATTAATAAGTGCGCAGAATTTATAAATAAAACTAAGTTTTATTTGTACACATTACAGTATGACGCTTTGTTAGCACTTCACTGAAACATTGACATCAGCAGACGACGACAACGGCAGAGGTCGCGCTGGGTTTCAATATCGAACAGAATATCGAAAAAGTGAAAAACTGATTCATTACTACTAAATATAACATAACATAACATAACATAACATAACATAACATAACATAACATAACATAACATAACACAAGAATGACTGCCTGAAGAAAAACTTATGTGGCCCAGCAGGCGATCAAATTCTGCTAAACGTTATCAAATTCAACAAAATATCTCTTATAGGTTTCAACAGATGCAGCCTTCACGACTTGTTCCGGAAGGCAGTTCCAAGGTGCAATGGCTCTAAACCAGATGGAGAACTTTCCACCGTTGGTTGTAACTCTTGGTTTCAACAAGGTGTAGCAATACCCTATCGTTTTAAACATTTCGTTCACGTTCAAGTGTTCTCAAAAAGAGCGAGGCAAATCGTTATAAAAAGGTTTAAACAGAACAAACATGTCTCCACGGACTCTTCGCATTTCTGGAGGGGGGGTATAAGCTGGATTTGTTGCAGCCTTTGCTCGTAAGGCAAAGTGAGCGATATACAAGCAGGAAATTTTGTTGCTCGTCCTTGCACTTCTTCCACACAAGGAATGTATTTCTGGTATCCTGCTGACCAAATTTGGACGCAGTCATCCATGCAGAATCAGTCGAAAAAAGACACTAATAATTATACGCGCGACGCCATTGCTCCGAACGGAAGATTCGGTTTACATACATAAATCAAAGGGCTGGCCCTTTTGGCCACAGACAAGCACTGTACATCGTACCTGACATAAATTGATGGGTGCACGGGTAGCTTCGAGCACTGGGGTGGCAAATTCGATAGGCGTGTTGGTCACAGCTGTACATCTCTGGTTTCGTACAGACCCGGCTTCGATCCTGGTGAAGGGAAGTGTATATGTACGGGTTTTTCTCCGGTTGTTTCCCGCCCGTTGCACGAGGGTTTCCTCCCTCATGCGGCAAAAAACGACTGTCGTGATGGAGGTATCTACGACTTAACATCTGATTGGCCGACACCTTCTATTCTATTTTATTCTATTAGTATCCCTCCGGGGGCGGGGTAGTTATCGATCTTTTTGGAACAATTCGAAGTTTTTGCTCACGTAAACTCTCTCGTGCTTGTGTTGGAAATATAAGCTCCTTCGCCATTTCGAGTTTATTGGGAGCAAATACTTTCGTGATCCAAAAAATCATCGCTTACTAGTCTTGCACTCGGGATATTACCTATGATCGGAGCGAAGCGAGGCCGAAGGCTGAGAGGAGCTCCGTTTATGAATACACTCGACTGCAATCTTTGTAATAGCATCACGCAATAATGACTGCATCAATTAAAACCAGATTTGTACATTGATAACGGTACACCCAGAGGTAGTTTGTAAAAAAATAATAATAATTTAATCGGACATGTTGTTGAGGAACAACGCCATCCAGCGACGCGTTACAAAGTAAATGGACAAAGAAACAAGATGCGATGAGCTACCGAAAAGATGAGTCAAAATGTTGTTTCCAATGCGCTCGCCATGCACTCACAAACAACCGTCTGTACCCAATATATCCTTCGTTTGTTTGTTGATTGGTTGGTTTGTTTGTGTTGTGTTGTCAACGCCATCCAGCGACGCGTTACGAAAGCAAATGGACAAAGAAACAAGACGCGATGACGCAACCCCAAAAGATGAGCCACAATACGCTGTCTCCATTGGAACACGGGTTAATTTATTTGACGAATTGGCAGTTTGCCATAATTTCTCCCCATGTATTGTTTAACGTTAATTTTTTTTTTATATTTGAGTCCGGCAGATATTTTATGAGCGGCTACATCTTCCTGGAGGGAGCGGCTTTCACCGACGGCCGCCATTCTTTTTGTAACCATCTAGGATATCAACAAGGTGCTCCGCTATCGAAAACATACAATCGATTATCTGTGTTCGTTCTGGGTCGAACTCAAGATAGGCCGCGGAAACCAATTTACTGTGTGATTAATAATCGCTTCGCTCCATTTTGTCGACAGTGTACCGGATGACATCCTAGTAATATTTTCACTTTTTGTATTCCAAAGTGGCTCAAGCAACTAATGTTGGGAAGCGAGTTTCTAGCTCAAAATTGAGAAATGCGACCCTTTGTACGCTGTTATAAAACTTGTTGCCGAAGAAGTAACTTTCTTACGCAGTTTTTCGTGGAAACTTGCGGGGTTCTCGTAAACCAGTTTTAATTTTCCACGGATTTAAAATAAGCGCATACACGACAGAACAAGATGCGCATAAGTAATGACCACCTAAGTAATGCGCATATAGTTTTCGAATTAGACATGATGAGCGTGATTTAACAATCTTTAGCTTACAATCTTTAATACATTTTCAAGAAAATCATTACTGATCCCCACTACCAGTTTCAACAAGCTATACCTGGAAGAGGTTTGCATCAGTAATTTATTTTATGCAGTTTTTTTTTTTTTTGGGGGGGGGGGGGGCGTTATAAAGAAAAAAAAACTTGTTGCTGAGAAAATCATTTATTTATGCAATTTCTCTTTAGCAACTTTAAGTACGGGATTCACTTTTCATAACTGTGTTATAAAATCATCATGGAAACGTCCCCGCGAACGAAAATAAAAAAATTGCGATTGCTTCATTAAATTAATGAGCCAACCAACGGAGGACGAAATATAAAGAATAATTAAATTATTTATATCAAGGGTTTTAAAGGATTGGGGGAGTTAGGGACTGGAAGGACCGCCGCTTACATAAATATACCAGGAGTGACATAAAAGAGGAACAACACGGCTTGACGGAGTGTCGGCGATAAAAAAAAAAAAAGCACATGCACCAGCTCTCGCTCTGGCTCGCGAATCCAAGCCGCCAATTATAAGGGCACGTTTACGCAACCACTCGCTTTTGCATTCTCGCAGCTAGAAGCTAGAAATCACCTTAAATTCCAACATGGCGGCGGTTTTATATTTGCCGCCTCGCAACGAAAACAGGAAATAACGTAAGTTCAGAAGCGTTTGGGAAATTTGTTTCGTCACGAGGAATTCTTTATATTATTGGCACGGATTATAAGACTGCAAGTATTTACTCAAACGATGTCGGATTTAGCTAATCCATTTAGCGTTGTTATCATGGCAATGTGACCTTTGCCATCGCGATTGAGTTCTAGCTGCGAGAATGCAAAGGCGAGTTGCTGCCTAAACGCGCCATAATACACTCCGCCTGCCATGTAACAGCCACGCGCAGATCGCCATCCCCGCATTTACCATCTCACCGTTTCGCGAGACTGTGCGTAGTAATACAAGGCCAACTAAGATAGTAACTGCTTTCCTCGCAGCGAGGATCGCAGCTACTATCTCGTTTGCTCTTGGGCGTAGTAAAAGAAACAGCATGAACACAAAAATTGTGTCTTCACAAACCGGAAAGATTTTCGTATTTTAACATCACGTTTTATAATTTTTTTTGCTAGTATATTATTAATTTTTCTTCGTTCTACGTTCGTAAAACAACAAAACACCGAAAGAAGCTAAGTTCGGGAAATTCAATCATCGTGCAGCATGCACGGGCCAAGCTAGTCGTATTGCAAAATTAGGGTATGTTGGTTGGTTGGGCATTTGTAGTCTAGGTTGAACCCAAACAAAAGGTTGGACTGGAATGAAATTTTCCATGACGCTTGAACGCGCCACGTATAGAACAGAATAATAAGTTTTTTTTTGTTTTTTTTTTTAATGTCTAGCACTACTTAGCCCCAGTCTGAATTAGAAATCATCCTTAGGGCTCGTTTACGAAACGACAGTTTTCTCGCTCACTAGCTTTTACTTTATCAATACTAAATCTGATGGCTGCTTCTCGCCTTTACCGGAGTATGCGGCCTTCGAGTTGTCGATGTGTATTAGTAACCAAGGCAACGACGCAGACGCAAATCTTCTCTTCGTGCCTCGTGACACGACGTACGTTGCTTGCAACATTTGAGCGTCGATTTATGACAACAAGAAAACAATTTTTACTGCAGTAAAAGACGACGGACTGTTTTTTGTATGCCGGCATTCAACGGTTTGTCTTCGATTCAATAGCCACGAAATGGACGCCATGTTGGATTTTGAATTCTCGCTGCGAGAAGCTATTTATTCTACCGACGTTTGATCATTGCTAGAAGCTGTACTTTGAGGGAGAATAGCAAATTTCGGGAATAGCGTGAAAAGACAACAATCTTGTAGCAATGTTTAGAATTACTGTAGCACTTTGTTCTTTATCCGTGTTGTTATTTATAATACATACAATTTGTTATCTATTACCGCATTCATTTAGTAGCAACTGGAAACTAATCATAAATAAATAACGGTTGAATAGCAAATAGCTTTCGGCGAGCGAGAATGCCTTTTTGCGTAAACGCGCCCTTATACTTGACACCCGCCGACCAGAAACAACCAAATTTGTACACGTATACATAAACCTTTTTCCGACAGTCGATACTTAGTTTAGCAGGAAATTCATTCACAAATCTTTATTCCCTTTTCGTCAGTAAATATGACAACTACAGCTGGGCTTTCGGTTGTAGACGCATCCCACGTTTTATTACCTGAATCAATAAGTGTTTTTCTTTGACGAAGACATCGCGGCGGTTTTTACCTAACTCAACTGTTGTCGAAATATAAGTGCTACAATGGGTTGTTTTTGTAAATGCGTTTGTCTTTACTTAATTTTACTACAACGTAACGCACTATACCTTCAATGTATACCTCAATGTATACCTGAATATACACGTACAGGGGCATACTGAAACATAAATGAGTTCACGCATTTAAACTTAATCAAATACAAGCATTGTGGCCGATCTGCATTTAGACATTATGTATTTGTAGGGTTAGTCCACGCCGTTCTAGGAGGCAGAGCAATTTACGTCCTCAAATTTTTATCTGCGAGACTGCTCGAGGGTTGACATCATCGCGTAGAAGGCAGTTGCCGTAGAACGCTACTGACGTCAAAAAAAATCCCGTGCTTCTCGCAAAAATTCGAGATAAATAACGCAACCCTACATACACTGTCTGATAGAGACTGGGACACGACAGCGCGAAAACTCCGCCCGACGAGTGGCAACGTTATTGGCGCGGGAGTAGTGCAGGAAAGCAATCCGACAAAACCTAAACGTGCAAGGGGCAGCAATGGGAATGCTCCTGCTCGTTCAGACTTGTCGTTATTTCTAGATTCGAGTGAAAAAAAAGGCAACGTTCAAATGCAACAAGGGTCTTTGGAATTCTTTAAAAAAAGACTTTTTTTTAGCCTTAAAGGCCGGTTGCCACCAAATTAGCCTTGCCGCATCTAGGCCTATCGAGTTCTTTCTCGCAGGAAGCAAAAGATTGCACAAAGCAAAACTTTTAAATGCAACAAACAAGTCACGTGACTTCTTAATTATTGAGTAAAATATAAAAAACAAAACAAACAAAATAACAAAGCTACCGGGATAATGGTTTGGACTTTGTTTAACAAAACCGTATTTATTTATTTCCCGCATGAACATGAGCCTGAACAAGGAAGAATGTGATAAAATTGATCATCAGAAAGAGGGCTACTTAGAAGGGGAGGGGAGGGGGAAACACTAGCGTTGGGCGGGGAGATTTGAGTCAAAGGATGCGCTGATTGAGTGAGCGAAGCAAACGAAAATCAGTATTGTAAGAGTGACATCATGAGTGTCGTCATCAAGGAAGTAACATTATTAGCTAGCAAATATTGCTTCACGCAACGATGCTCGAGAGCACCTATTTTTAAAACGGTGCATCCTGTGATTTGAGTCACATGATGCGCTGATTGAGTGAGCGATACGAACGTACATCAGCGTTTGTCAGCCAGTATAAACCAAAATTTGATTGAAGAAACTTATAGTGTCCGCGGCCTGTCTTGAGTCCTGCAGGTATTTATGAGCGGCTACATCTTCCTGGAAGGGGCGGCTCCAGTCGACGACCACCATTGTTTATGTAACCATCTTGGATATCAACAAGGCACTCTGCTACCAAAAACATGCAATTAATTATCTGTGTCGTTCTGGGGCGATTTCAAGATAGGCCGCAGACACTTTAATTCGGTGAAACATGGACTTACACATTAGCGAACAAACTGTAACCAGCTTTTCAAACGGTGCATCCAACACCAGGGCTTCGTCTAGTAGATGTCTAAAACCTTTGGCAATACGTCCAAATAGTACCAAAGAATGCAACCACTACCACAAAAACTTGCAGCGGGAAAAAGAATTGGGTCGATGAGAAAAAAAACAAAAACCGCGATTCAGAGGTAAAGATACAGAAACGTAGCTCGGGGAAATGTTTCAAACCGACCAGGTTTTGAGGAAGCCAATTTTTCATTCCCACCTGCTTCATGCCCTCCAGGCCACCGTCCTGCTTTGGCATGGCTCCATACGTCGCGTGAACTTCAACAATATGAAGTCGCGCCAACCACAATCCTATTGTTATGCATTGTGTCGCTATGCCCGCTGGGGACAACCAAAGGAAAGAAAAAAAATCGGGGAAAAAAAAGACGGAGAAATTCCTTTGAGGCGTTCCTTCCCAAACCTTCAGGCAGTACACTAGCTCCACCCTGCTTTGTATGCGTCATTTTAGCGGCGAATTCGCGGACTACGTAATGATCGAAACACGGAAGAACTTGTGTTGTACGGCTAAAAGCAAATGCAGTGTGGGTCAGGATCGAGTGCGGAGCGGAAAGGAGTGGTTTATCTGGGAAGGGGTGGGGGCAGCTGTGTGTGTGTTGAGGTGGTGAGGTTAGGGAGGGAGTGAGTGGGGGGTGGAGAGGCGGATGAGAGGAGAAAGGGATTTTCCCGCGTGGTGGAACAGCTTTCAGTGGCTTACGACGTGTCTTGCTGTAGGATTACGGCGGCAGGCACGATGTTTTTGAGGGGAACGGCTGCCAAAAACGTGCAGCGATGCAGAATAATCTTGGAGCGGAGAAGCAGCTAGTATTGGCTTGGCTTGAAGTTTTCTATTCAAGAATAGAATAAGGCGCCTCTTAAAAAGAGTGGACTTAAATCGGGTAAGACGGCGTTTCGCGTGATGGTAAAGTAAATAAACTTGCGGAATCGGGAAGCGGGAATCGTGAAGAAGTTGGGTGGAGAGAAATAGGATTATTGCTGTTGTCGGCTGAAAACGTCACAGTTTTCTGCCTTTTTTTTTGTCGTAATGAGGGCCGTAGCCAGCACACAGCATTCACAGCGGCTGCTGTGGATTTAAAAAAAAAAATGAAATGTTTGGTGAATTTTGGAGGTCACATTTTCTAATCCTCGACCCCTAATGACCGGTCCCTAAATACAAACTTGTTTCCGTCAGGTTGCGTACGCGGGAATTGAACCTTTGTCATTCAATACCAAACAACGATGCTCTATCGCCGAGACTTACTGGATCGGCCTTGGGTTCAACAGGAATCACCTTTGTTCTCAAAGGTCGAGGGTTCAATTCCCGTTCAGTCAGTCTGACATTTAGGTTCAAAACCCAAAGGAAATCAATGTGATTCTACATTATTTATCTCTGACTGAGCCCATTAGGATTCCTGTCCTGTATTCTCTCCAAAACGTTTAATAAGTTTTTTTTTATTTCAAAATTTCTGTTTGGATTAAAAGCGTGTCGCCTAAATTAAAAGAGCCGCGTATTCTGCTCCGTCCCGTTCCATGACGGACCGTCGGCCAACGGATGTCAGTGTCGAAGCAGAATCCTTTCAGTGTAAAAACAGATCGCATCGGAGACGTGTACCCACCTGCCATCAGACGGCGGCCATCGTCGTCCGTCACGCGCCTGCGCACAACGCCTTACCCCAACTAAATACAGATGCGAACGTATTTCAGTTGACTTCTGGCCTTAAATGTCATCATGGCCCGAGCGTAAAGAAATAATGAGTAATTCACTACGACTTTATATTTAATTAACAACTTAAGGTCACTTCAAGTTCTGATTAATTCGCATTGCCAATTTGGGCGGGATCAAATTTAAAAGCTCAGCGGAGTCGAATGAAACGGTTAGCGACGGAAGCAATGTGCGCTGAACCATCTGTTGCCATCAGTCGTTGGAACGGAACGGAGTAGTGTGCGACAAGCTTTAGGAAAGCAGATTTAAGCTTGTAGCACACTGCTCCGCGCCGTTCCATTCCGTCCCGTTCCGACGACTGACGGCAGCGCACATTGCTTCCATCGCTAACTGTTTCAGTCGGTTCCGCTGAGCTTTTCAATTTGATCACGCCCAAATTGGCAATGCAAATGAAGAAGGACTTGTAGTGACCGTAAATGAGTAATTAAATAGAAAGTGGTAGTAAATTAGGTATTAATTCTTTACGCCCGGGTAGGATGACATTTAAGTCCAGAAGGCAACCGAATAAGGTTCGCATCTGTATTTAGTCGAGGAAATGCATTGTGCGCAGGAGCATGACGGACGACAACGGCCGTCGATTAAAGCTTGTAGCACTCTACTCCATTGCGTTCCGTTCCGTCACGTCACGTCACGTCGCAGGCCGTCAAATTTCTGTTTGGATTAAAAGCATATAAATTCGAAAAGCCGCGTATACTGCTCCGTCCCGTTCCGTCAGCTGACGGACGGGTGGTGGAGGCAGAAACTTTTTAGTCAAAAACTGATCGCAACGGACCCCAACGCGCCTGCGCACAACGCCTTTTTCCTAATAAATACAGATGCGAACCTATTTCAGTTGCCTTCTGGACTTAAATGTCGTCATGCCCGAGCGTAAAGAATCAATACCTAATTTACTACGACTGTACATTTAATTTCCTACTTGAGGTTACTACAAGTCCTTCTTTATTTGCATTGCTAATTTGGACGCCATCAAATCTAAAAGCTCAGCTCAGCGGAGCCAACTAAAACGTTTAGCGACGGAAGCAATGTGCGACGGACCATCCGTTGCCGTCAGTCGTCAAGTTACAAGCTTTACGGCAGGTGCGTAGACTTCTCTGATGCGATCAGTAATTGACGGAAAGGATTCTGCCTTGAACAGGGCGTCCGTCAACCAATGGGTCGTCACGGAACGGGACGGAGCAGTATACGCGGCTCCTATAATTTACATGCTTTTAATCCAAACAGAAATTTGACGGCTTGCAACGTGACGTGTCGGAACGGAACGGAGCAGTGTGCCACAAGCTTTACTTGTTTTAACCCAGTAACATTTATTTCATTCTTTTCTACCCTCACTTCTCGTAAGCTCTCCTTACGGGTCCGGTTTGAAATCCCGAGAGTCAGAATCTTAACGGGATTCCATTTAAACAGAAAGTCAGTGTTTTTTTACAGGCAATTTCGACGCTGGCGCTAAGCCCACAATGTGTAACCTGACATACTTTAAAGGCTTTCAGCGCGTGTCCTAATTTCTTTCGCTGCATTCGCTCGCCAATTTTGCGAATAAAATCCGATAAACCTAAGTCCAATTGTCCTCGTATTACGGACGTGCCTACTTAACCTCAAGTTGCGAAATCTGCACGCGGGGGCGAAACCAGTGTTAACGGGTGAAGGTGTCCAATTGTGTTAAAAGCCTTACTGCGTTTTGCTTCTCTGGACGCGTGGAAAGGTGCCTTCTTCGACAGCAGTCAACGCTGGGAGGCACGCAATAAAATGGGTACTTTCTTTAAATATAATTACTTAAAGTTGAAAGTTTTAGTTAAGGTGTGTTCGTGTACGTTGTTTTTTATTTCGATTTTTTTTGAGGGGTGGGGGGGGGGTGGGCGGGCGTGTAGTTTAATTTACGAACGTGTCATCGTAAAATTAAGTTATTTTTTTTTTTACTCAGACTGCAATGTTAACGGCTTGGCGGCTTAATGGTATGAGGAACAAAAAAAAGTCATTTTCGTTTCATACACAGGACGGTTCAGAAGTTGTTTTTTTTTTTAATTAATTTTCTTTGAGCCTTAAGTCAGTCGAAGCAATTTAATGCTTATTTGCCTGAACCGGCTCAATTTTGAACGTTACCAGACTTTTTTTTGAAAGAAGAAATATTTGGTAAAGGGAGGCGCCAACCCGGGGATTTGAACCGGGAAACATTCGACCATCGTTGGGGCCGAAAGATTGTCCAGAGTTGGCCAGAATAGTTCCCACAGCCATTGAAGGAGCATGGTAGCCTCTCACGCTACCCTAGCCGGCAGTCCTGGCAGAGACTTTGCCAAGATCCCCTTTTCAGGGGTTCGACAACATCCGCAAATCTTTAGCATCAGACTGAGTTCTCTCACCGCTCAGCCACGATGACCACTAAGGAACCAGTGCCCATCGTTTCTCTCCCTTCTTCACGATCGAAATAGTATAATAATAATAATAATAATAATGATAATAATAATAATAATTTATTTACGATTAAGCACGAAACTGAGTAAACAGTTTATATAACTGAGTATATTTTAATTGTAATTGTATTGATCTGCACATACAAATACAATTACAATTAAAATATAAACATATTTACAATTAAAATACAAATACACTTAAAACAGAAACATGTTTACAGTTTGTTATTGTGCTAACATATACTTAGATTTAAAAAATAGTATGTACAAAGAAATCTATATATATAAATTAGATTATTTTAATTCTCTGTTCATTTTCCCAGCAGCCATTCCTTTATTTTCTTTTTCATAACATATGTTGATTTTAGGTTTCTTAAATTTTCCGGCAGTTTGTTGAACATTTTTGGAATCAAGTAGTTCAGATTTCTTTTTCCATATGAATTTCTCCATGCAGGAATTTTTAACCAATGATTATTATTACTTCTGCTTTTTCTTGGTAGTGGAGTTTTATAGTCTTGTGAAAAGTAGTTTTGCGTAATTATTCCATACTCTAGGAGTTGTTCAATACCGAAAATATTATTTTCTTTTGCAATTTCACTAGTTTTCTTATAGTTATTTGTCATGAATAAAGCTTTTAGGGCCTTGTTTAATACTTTTTGTAAACGTTGTACTAACCCCGTTGACGTTGAACTGTAAATGTTGCTTGCGTATCGTATTTGTGACATAATCCATGCTTCAAATAATGCTTGTTTTGTTTTTTGATTTATCATATATTTCACTTTGTAAAGCATAGGAATCGTTTTTCTTATCTTTATAATGAGATTATCAATGTGATTGTAAAATTTCCAATTTTTATCAATTTCTATTCCTAAGTATTTTGTATTTGTGACTTTTGTTAGTTTTGAACATTTACAATTAGTTGACTTATTACAGTTGTTGCTATGTAATATAATTTCATTCTTGCCAAAATTCGTATGTGATGTACCAATTTGAATGAAACATGTTTTAGTACTACTGATGTATAGTTCATTCTGATCTAAGAATTGAGTGATTTTATTGAAGTCATTTTGAAGTTTTCTTATCATATTTATCTCGGACGTGTTAATGGATAGTAGGAAAATGTCATCCGCATACAAAGTAATATATGTATTCCAATCACTAGTCTGAAGATCGTTCACATACAACAGGAATAAAAGTGGACCAAGGATTGAGCCTTGTGGGACTCCGTATCGAACATTTTCCCATTCGCTACAGACATTTTCAATTTGTACACTGCATTTTCTGTTTGTTAGATAGCTATTAATAATATTTAACATTTTACCTCTTAAACCAATGTTATAAATCTTTTTCAATAAAATATCCTTTTCCAAGGTATCAAAGGCTTTCTGTAAATCAATAAGTATTGCTCCAATGTATTTACCCTCATCAAGTGCTCGTGTGATGTGATTATTTATATTTGTTAAAGCTCCAATAGTATTTTTACCTCTCTGGTATCCAAACTGGTTTTTATTTATAATATTGAATTTTTTAAGATAATTTTCAATGCTTTGAGCGAAGTACTTCTCAGCTATTTTATTCAGGACCGGTAAAAGTGCAATAGGACGGTAGTTATTGCAGTCAGCTTTCTCACCTTTTTTATAAATTGGCCTTATAATTTGCAATTTTAAAGCATCCGGCCAAGTTTCCTTTTCAATGATTGCAGAAATTAGGGGTATCATGAACTCAGTTGTTTTATCTTTTGATTTTATAAAGTGGTCCATATAGTAACCATCATATCCTGTTGAAGGTTTAATCTTTACATTATTCAAGATTTTATAAATATCGTACGCAGTTGGCTTTGTAATGACCATCGTGTTCTGCATAAAATTTATACGCTTATGGTTTTTTGTATTAATAGAACTGTTCAATTTATTTTGTTTAAGTTTTGGAACTTGATCGATAAAGTGTTTCACCATTTTATTACAAACATCTTTAGTATTATGATATGGAAAAGCTTTTTTAATAGCTTCATCAATGTTTATTTTATTAGTTTTCTTACCAGCAATATTATTTAGTTTATTCCATATTTTACTACTGTCCTTGGCATTATCTTTAAAAAAAATTTTATAATGATCTTGTTTTGCTTTATTTATTTTTCTTTGTACTTTTAATTTTAAATCTTTGTATTGTTTAATTAGATCTTCTGATGGATTTTTACCCTTGCTTATTTTAGACCATAAACCATTTTTATCATTAACCATGTTTAACAATTCAATAGTCATCCATTCATTTTTCATAGTTTTCCTCATAGGTAATTTTTTATATGGTATTTTGTTGTCGTTATAGATTTGTGTGATTTTATTTTCAATTTCGTTATAAACATCATTTGGATCATCCATTTTGTATAAATTTTCCCAATTAATATTGTTTAGTTGTCTAATAATGTTCTTATTGTTTAATTTGTAGCTAATTTTTTTGTTCGCTTTTTCCATGTTATTTAATACTTTATTGTGCCAAGTTTCTAAAATAGCAAAGTAATGGCCGGCAATTTTAATTTTAACAACGTAACCTTTTCCGCTATCTTTGTAAAAGTTAGTATAAAAAGGATCTAAACAGGATCTAACCATTTTTCCAGCTCTAGTTTCTTCTCTCGTGACCGTATTAATATGTAAGGTATATCCCATTGATGCCATAAGATTTTCAAATCGCTCAATATCTGGTTTTTCTGATATATCTTGAGTTTCCTTTAGTAGATTAAAATTTAGGTCACCTGTGATAACCATATTTACAAATTTTCCATCCTTTTTGGATAATAGTAATGCTTTCATTGCTTTTATGAATTTAATTCTGCTTGAGGAAGGTTTTCTGTAAATTACAATAATATTATATTTATGGTTTCCCATTTCAAATTTTATATCTAGAGCATCATTGATGTCTAGTTTTATACTTTCATATTTCTTAACAGATAATTTATCCTCTCTAAAAAACACCATAATTCCACCTCCCCGAGAATCACCTCTACAAACTCCTAATTTGTTATAATTTGGAATATTATAACAACTTAGTTCATCTTCTTTTATATTAATTTCGGTTAACATTGTGATGTCCCAAACAATCGACGTAGTTTCTAATTGCGTCATCAAAAGATCCCAGTTCAGACGACAGCTGAACTATTATAATAATAATAATAATAATAATTTTATTTTTCAACAGTTACAAAAATGCAACCCTAATAATAATAATAATAATAATAATAATAATAATAGGTTTAAAACACCAAAATGATGAGTTATTTAGGAAAAGGAGGGCAGAAACGCCACTTACCTCGGCCCGATGTTAATAATGGAAAAAAAATGTTCTTTTATGTGCTCCCAGTTTTCTACACTTACCCATTACGGGGGTTAACCAATCCAGTCTCTTAAGAAACGCCTCTGGTCCACCGCATCAAGCAGATGGCGGAACGATCCCACGGAAGGAGTTGATACCACTGTCTCAGGTAGAGAGTTCCAAGGCTCAATTACCCTCACTGCAAAGAAGAATGCGTGAATCTCAAACCTGGCAGAGGGTTTGGTCAGCTTGCAACAGTAGCCACGAGTGCGCGTGTTCGTTGACAAATTAAAAAGCCAGAAATGAAAAATGTGGTGGGTGTGTAGATTGGTCAGGAGGCCATTTGCACGCGTGACGGTGGATAACCTTGGCCCGTCCGTTCAAGGTCACCACGACACTAATTATACACCGTTCCTCTCACACCACCAGTGAGAGCAAAAAAAAAAAGGTCCCCAGAAAAATAAACCCTAATTGTGCCCTAAAACTGAAAGTTGCTCTTACACTTTTGGTTGTCTGTGCACGCTACTGGAGGGGGCCATTTGCACATGTGATTATTGCTAACCATAGGCCATCCGTTCAAGGTCATGACGGCACTAACTTAAACCATGGTTCTAAATTCTCTTAATTCTCTTTGTTTGGTTTCAATTTGTCAGGATTGTTTTGGCAGTAATTTTTGTTACTCCGTTTGCATTTGCATACTGCTTGCTTTATCGATATTGTCGTATGATGGTCTACAACTTTCCAATTTACACTGGTGACGTAGGAAGCTCAGTTTAGAATTTAGAGTCACGGTGACCTTTAACGGACGGGCCAAGGTCAGCCTTGTTCACGTGTGCAAATGCCCCCCCCCTCCCCCTGACTTTCATCAGGCCCACCACGTTTCATTTCGATCGTGGGCAAGGGAGAAAAACAATGGGCACTGTTCATTACTTCTGAATCGCCCTGTATGAATGTATTTTTCAATATTATTGTGTTGAAATTAAATTATTAACAACGACAAGCAAATAGATTGCCGTATCTTAGATATCGGCACTTTTCGAGACTGCATGATTTTTGTGAAAAACTCTTATGGAATGGAAAAGAAGTTGAACAAAAGGATGAATGGTAATCAGGCCTGAATCAGATTTTAATCAGAACTGAATCAGATCAGACCTGAAACCAAGTACCGTGATACGGTACTTTGGCAAAATGTCTCAAATTTTTTATATTCCAAACTCAAGTACTTTCAAGCACATGTGAGAAGATTTTCAAGATTTTTCCGGAACTTATCAAAATTAAATATTTTGGAAAAAAATTTAAATTCAAACAAAATTAACAATTTTTTTTCAAAGTAATTTAAAAAATACGACATTAAAAAAAAAACGTTCAAGCACTTTTCAGAATTCAAGCATTTTCAAGCACATGTGACGTGAGATAACCATGCTAACTGCTAACCATTAGGCGACCTTAAACCAATATGTCCTTATAACCCAGTATTCCACTCTGAAACGTGTCGGAGAGAGATAACCATTCTTCGTGCGCAGCAGATATGCACACGAATGTAATTCCCGAATTGTGTTTTTTTTTTGTATCCCTTATTTTCTTTCCCCATCCACCGTTTTCTCGTTTTTTCTTTCCCCTTGCTCCTTTTAGTAGGAAAGAGTGAATCCATTTTTCACATGACAAAATGGCGCCAATTTTACAAAACGAAACAAAAATTTCTTTCTTTCAGTAGAAGCGCCATAAGTAAGTTTCCAACCTGCGATTAATAGCGTAGCTCGGCTGGGCGACTGAGGATGAGCTTCGAAGCGTGGGGGGCGGCCAAATGGAAGAAGGTTGGGGGGGGGGGGGAAAAGGGGGGCCGACATAAAGAAAGGGTTGAACAAGATAAATGTAGCTTAATGATCCACAAGGGTATTTTAATTGAAACGAATAGCTCATGAATAAACTGCTGCGAACGGTTTTAAAACAAACGGTTGGGTCCAATGTTTCATTTTAAGCCTTACGGGTGATGTGTGGGATTTGCTACCGGGCGTGATTGCGTGCCGCATTTTTTTTTTTTTTGTGTGTGTGTGATTACGGGACAGTCAAAGTAAGAAGGACGGCCGCAGGATAAGGGAATTCTTTGTTGGGCCACAGCTTCCTTATAATATGTTTTAAAAAGCTTACTGTTAGAAATTCGACGCGTCGTCCAGTTAGCCGCCGATTCTGCCACTAGTCGCGCTGCGAACACCCCGAAAATGAACTACTCTAGCACGCGGATTGAACTATGAACGGTACTCGTGACGCGTGATACGCGGATTTTACACTTAAAACATTCCATTGACACCAAATTATTAGAGTTTAACAACAATGGCTTCTTGCCAAGTGCCTCTTTGTCCACTCAACGTCTAAATAAAGCCTCCATAAGTTTAATTTCATGAATTTCAAACAGAAGACGCACCAAGGTACGTGTGTATTTGTACTGTACATTACGCTACGGCGTTTTCTATTCTCATAAAAAATTTATTAAACGATCGTTTGCCGTAGCAATAAATCGACCGAAGACTTCAAGGATAGTCACCGTTACCTTAAAATAACGTTCGTTTAATGCTGCAACACCGGGAAAACTAATAATGAGAAGATTACCACGTTCTTGTGCATCCCGCTAACACTAATCAATGCTATGAGTAATCGGGCGCTTTCAGCGCACCTCGTGGCAGTTTTTGGCGGTCTTGGACGACGCGTTGTCCTGCTATGTGAAACCAAGCGTTAAGGCTTTTAAACGTATAAGGAAGCTGTGGTTGGGCTAATCAACTCAGGTAATAGTTAAAAAAAAGATTGTGGCTGCATATAGTCTGACATGTATACCTAGTGATGTGATTGATGTTATTGTGTTGAGGCACGTTGTTGGCCAGTAGGGCTGCTTACCTCCACTTTCGCAGGAAATTAAAAATAAATAAATAACATGGAGACGATGCACGAGGCATCCACCCACCCAAATACCCAAGCGGCACACGTTAAGTGGAAGAAGTACCACCATTATGACAGTTGTTTTTTGCCGCATGAGGGAGGAAACCGGAGTACCCGGAGAAAAACCCGTACATATACACTTCCCTTCACCAGGACCGAACCTGGGTCTGTACGAAGCCAGAGATGTACAGCTGGGACTAAGACGCCTATCGAATCTGACGCCCCAGTGCTCGCAGCTACCCTTGCATCCTTTTTGAGGTCAGTATTCTGCGAAAATGGGTTCTGCGAAAATAGAATTCCAAATTCGCAAAAATTATGTCCATTTGTGCAGAGTCAAATTTCCAGGAGAAAAATATGACCTGCTACCCCATGATGATCTGCATTGGACATGACCCAGCTGCGAAAGAAAAAAAAAAGTGGCTTCCTGCGTTGCTAGTACCATATCCAGAAAAATCCTTCATTTAGCTACGTGGTGGCGGAAATTACTGAGGGTCGTGCTTCGCGCGCTAATGTGCAGGGTGGTCAACAAAAAAACTGACGACCCCAAGATTTTCGAAGGCCAACTTTTCTAGTTAGCACCCCTCAGAACCAGGAGAGGACAGAAATCAAATCTAAAGAAACGGGAAGATTTCGGTCCCCTCCTGGTTCTGAGGGGGTGCTAACTTGAAAAGTTGGACTTTTAAAAAATCTTGGGTCGTCTGTTTTTTGTGGACCAGCCTGTATATGTCGAGGTTTCCTGACTCGTAAAGCGCATGATGGAAGCTATCGTGAAACACGGAACCGTGTTGAAACAAGAGCCCCCTTACTCTCCTGACAACTGATTCCATCATACACGTTGTAGTGACGCATCCTGCCTCAGCTCCTACCAACGTCAATATTAGACGACCTGATGCTGGGACTGATGACCCAGCATCTTGACTCCCTTGAGCTGAGCTTGGATGACGATCTTAAGTGTGCCCTGCCTCTATTCTTAAACTCAGTTACTGTATTATTATGTATTCTGAAATCACATCAATTGTTAAGCATGTACATTGCCTAGCCAACGTATTGTTAGTTTAGGTAATCACAATAATAATGCATTCCAAGCCCCCATTCGACCCCAATCCACCATGACAGTAAGTAATATTTGGCAACCTTATTGGAAAATTATTATTATTACTCCCCAATTTCCCCAGTCCTCCTCACTTCAGTCATCACGTCCTTTTTATTCATTTTTATTCAACCATCACATCAGTAATTATTAATAGCTTGTTTGGTAAAGTCGTGGCAGGCTGAGCTATGTATAAAATGTTGCACTGAACATCAAATATAGAACCCAACCAAATGTGTCTTATTAATTATTGAGTTTCGTACATTAAATCATCCCCACACATTAGTTTTATCACGTTAGGGTCGCCCACTCCCCCAAACCTCTACAACGTACAGTTGGAGTGTTATAATTTTTCTTGAACAAATAATAAAGATCCGTAAAAATAAGCTAGGTCGTGCCCAATGCAGCTAGCTCATCAAGGGGTAGCAGGCCGTATTTTGCTTCTGCAAGTTTGATTCTGCAAAAATAGACATAATTTCTGCAGGTTTGTAATTCCATTTTCGCAGAATCCATTTCCATAGAATACTGGCCTCGAAATTTATTTCTGCGAAAATGGGCATGTTTTCCGCGAAATTGGATTCCGCAAAATTGGATTCTACGAAATTGCGATACGAATCTTTGATAAATCTATCAGACCAGACCTACGATCTACTTGAGGGGTAAATATGGCCGCCGTGAAGAGACGTTTCTTAAGGCTTCCCAGTGACGGAGGTAAGGTCGGTGAGACAGCCGAGCATGGGTTTTGGGGTGTGTGACTAGGAACATGACCCAATACTTGACGAGGATCCATGTGGAAGCTCGGACACGTGAATCGCAATAGATATAACTAGGGACATGACCCTCTACTTGACGCATGAATCGCAATAGATTAGCGGTGGAACGAATAAATCGGTAATAGTTGGTGAGTGTTCATTTGTTTACTCAAGAATTGGTGGTCTGAATAATGTTCAACTGTGTAATGGACCCGCGCACTGAACGACCAGGTCGTCCAGCCACCACGCACTGGCCGGCAACGTGCCACGTGCGGCCACGTCCGTTTTTCATTAATAATTCTCGATCACGTGGTGAAAAATGCCCACGGAGCAAGTATGGGTACCTTGTGGTCGCCTGCACGCACCCCGGGATCCTAGTGGCCACTGAGACTGACTGGCCGTGGCAGCCAAGTGCACGGTGCTACATATACCGTAAGCATTCTCGTCGGCCGCAGAGAGCCGATGATATAGATAAGGCGCCTCCCTTATACGTTGACATGCAGGAGCGGAGCGTGAGATTATACCTGGCGAGGGAAAGGGCAGTTTCACCGAGGTGGGAGGCAGCTGCACCTACATTATTGATTCTCCCTCCCTCCCTCATCCCTCCCCTATTACTTTTGTTCTGAAGCAGGGGCGACTCCTTCTCCTACTCTCCTTTACTTTTTTTTTCCATTTTTGAACTGAATTTTTGAAAAACATTGAACACCTACATAGCTCGGCTGGAGCCTGTAGCCAGAATCCGCCCCAGTAGCGCAGTGGTTAGAGTGCCCGGCTAGTAAACGGGAAGTCGTGGGTTCGAGTCCCAGTCGGGGCAGCTGTCTTTTCTTTCTTCCTCAGACTAGTGTATCGTGTATCCTCACACGGCCAGTCTTTAATGCAGACTGCTTGCTTCGTTTACCCTCTACCTTGTGATTTCTTCTTTACGAATTTTTCACGAATTTCGTTTTGCCTCTCCTTCCAACTCCCATTTTTTTTCATTTCCTCTCCTTCTTACCTCCTACCATACTTACTTTTGTACTGCATCCTCGATAACTTTGGGTCGGGGACAGTTTCATTTTTGTTACCAAAACTGAGTTCAGCTTTTGGTTAATAACTATTTCTGCGATCTCATCCAGTATAGAAAGAGAGAAAGAAAATTACTGTAGGAAGCTAAACTAAACGAACACTCGTTGTAGCATCTAATGCAGAAATGTTTTTGCTTCAGTTATTTTGTTTGTATTACCGGTACTTCTAAAGACGAGCATATTATTTATGTAGCGTAATTGGTTTGGGTCTTCGCACATCTGTATGGTGCACGCGAGCATGCACGATTACCCGTATACACCCATTTTCATGTTACCTGAACTCGATTTTTGTTTAAATGTGCCTAGTTAGCAGCACTCAAAAACAGATCCATCTAGCACTGAAGGAAAAGCCAGTTTAAAAATGTGGACCTTCAAGAAACGAATGGAATTTTGATGCAGTTCCATTTTGTGTCTGACCCAAAGGACTATAACCACTTAACAAGACTGGATGGAGCACTGGAATTTACCGGCTCCTGCACTTACAAGTTTGAAGCATAAACATTAATTTAAAAACTAAATTCCACTAGAATAAAGGGAAGTAAAAATATAGGGGTGCAAAACGAACGCCGTGTTTCACTGCATTACCAGCAAGGTATGAAATACCTGGTTATGTTTAATAGCTCCCTGATGACTAGCCAACAGAGAAGGAAATGGGTCACTGTCACATTTCTGATTATTTTAAAGGGACATTCCTCCCAGCGCCATTTTTCTCGATCCACCACATCAAGTACGGCCCCAAAGGTCTCTTTACTTACCGTTAGTCAATCCTTGGTAAAAATCCGTTTTAAAATGTGGCGTCTAGGAAATTTTCTGTTGAATAATGGTTATCTTTATTTACTGCGTCCCGCAGTAGCATATGATGCTTTGCGTGCTTACAATAATCATGACGTTTCATATCTGTGTGTGCATGTACTAAGTTTCTAATAATTACCATGAGATCAAAAATCTAAAATACTAACGCGGTAAAAATTAAAATTAATTATTCCAATGGATCGCCGAAGCAAAATTCTAAGACACTAGCCTAGCAAATTATAAATTGTGATGTTAAAATACGAGAATCATTCCGGTTTGTGACGACACAATCTTTAACTTGGTTCTGTTTCGTGTACTATTCCCAAAGCCAACGTAGACAACAGCTGTGTTCCACGCTACGAGGAACGCAGCAACAACCCCAGCCGACCTTGCGCTGGTAAATGCGCGGATGGCGATCTACGCGTGGCTGGTATAAGGTAGCCGTAATGTTATAAAGCAGACCGGGCGTCCCTTTAAACGCTGACCTACAGCACAAATGATCCAAAATACATTACGTCGTTTAGAGCATTTCCACAGTCCTAGATTAGTCCTGAACTGCTCGGCTTATTTAAATCCGGCGTTTACTTCTGTATTTGAAAGGTGCCAGCTAGTCTTGACCCATCATGTTGTTTTTGTGCCCCGGCCCGACTTCCATTTGTGTTCTACAGTCTAGTCTTTTCGCTTGAATGAAAACGTAATAAAAGTTACTGAATCTAATAAACACAAGTCTGGTACAGCCCCAAACTGCAGGTGATGTTTTTTTTTTCTTTAAGAAAAAAGCTGGAAACAGAAGAAGAAAGAAAATGGGAGAGGAATGCCCTCCTTCTGCGCCTCCACCGCCGATGGATAGATAGGAGAAATCTGAGCCTCACGTCCTTATGAATGAGTTTCATCTGTCTTCAAAGGCACTTTTTAGCGAAGCTGGAAAGACTATAATAGAAACGACTGTGTCCGTCTGTCCGTTCGTGGTCTTTTTCAGTGGTAGTCAAGTTGTCTAGCACCGTTGCTTCCTTGCAGCTAGTAGACTTTCTCGACATAATTCAATGAAATAACAACATGTGACTGTCGCATTTAACCACTACATGAAGACACGCAAGCATAAACAAAAAGGATTTCGGTAACGATACACATTAGCTTCATTAAAAAAAAATCTCGGCACTGAGTTGCACGAATGATTAGGCCTACCCTCGATCCCCATTCTCTGTTAGCTGCTACCATCGAAATTTTAAAACAGCAGGTAAAAAAAAAATTAAGCTTAAAAGGCCGAAAATTAAGCCTACAGTTATGTTGCCACCAATCTCGACACCGTGTTGCGCAAATGAATGGGCCTACTCTCGAACCAAATCCTCCGTTAAACTGCTAATTAGGAAATTAAAGAGGCAGGTAAAATTTAGCCATAAAAGCTGACAGTTAACACATTAGTAGCTTTACGTTAAGTAATAGAGATCGCTATTGCAGTGCGTGATGGAGATGTGCGCCTCAACATTTTCGCTGAAAAAGTGGCGGAAATGTCAGAAGATCGGTTGTGACTAGGTAATCACTGCAGCCAGGGTGACACGAAAAGCAAAGCAAAGGAACTTGTCTAGTGCTGAGGGTCTGTCTATCAGTATCCATTAAGATCCCACCAGGACTGCCGGCCAGGGTAATGTGAGAGGCTACCACCCTCTTTCACCAGCCTTGGGAACTTATTCTGGATTGTCATTTCTAGACAATCTTTTAGCTCCCGACGATGATCGGAGGTTTTCCGGTTCAAAATTCCTGGCTTTGACCCTCCCTTTACCATATATATATATTTTTCTTCTCTAAAAAAAAAAAAGGTGAGTAATGTTCAAAATTGAGCCGGTTCAGTCACACAAGCATTAAATTACTTCGGTTGACTTTAGGCTAAAAAAAATTAATTTTTTTTTAAATGCCAGTTTTTGAACCTATTAGCCGATTTATTTCAAATTATCCACATGCATGTCCTATTTCTAAATTTTAAGTCTGTAAATTAGTAAAGGCGGTAGCCTAAACTGTAGGTTTTACCTATAGGTGTTCCATGTTAAAGTCGAATGCTTAATTTTGATGTTTAATTTCTCCGCCATCTTTCAATATTTTCCACTCAGATTTGGTATATAAACTCTGTTGGACTTGGTCGACAAATGTGCCTACATTTAGTGATATCCGATTTGGCTTAGGCTTATACGGCCTACCCCTGAAAAAAATGCTAGAGAGACGCAAAGAACGACCAATTTGCAACCAAAATACAACTTATACAACGCAACTGAACACTACGTTCACGATTTATAACAGCTTTGTAAGAATAAGTGCTTAAACCATGCGTAATGGCTGTTTGCCGTGACGTCACCATGAGTTAGCCAATGACGAACGAGAACAACGGCTGTCTGGCCGTCTGATTGGACTAGCCCAGTCACGTGATATGCACGTCACAGCAAACAGCCATGGCGTGTGGTATAGTTTAAGCCTATCGCCCCGACTGCATTAAAACTCACAATTATTCATACACAATGGCAACATTTTTATTTTTATTTTATTAAGTTTTAGCAATGCTGCATGCTAGAAGCAAAAAAATACGATACGAGAGTTAACATCCTAAAATTAATAACTTCGAGACAAGAGTGGGCATGCTTTGTGGTATACTTTATTAGCTATGCATTATTGTTTCGAAGATGCTAGCCTTCATTATTTTTTCTTTGTTACCACTTATTAGTAATTTTCAGGTTTCATTTAGCACTGGTGATTATGATATGATATGATATGATATGATATGATATGATATGATATATGATATAAATGATATGATATAAAGACTTTAATTAAAGGGACACCCGGCCTGCTTTACAACATTCCGCCTGCCTTATAACAGCCACGCGCAGATCGTCATCCACGCATTTACCAGCACCAAGGTCGGCTGGGGTGTGGTAGCTGCGTTCCTCACAGCGAGGAACGTAGCTGCTGTCTCGGTTGGCTTTGGGAATAGTAAACGAAACAGCATCAAATTAAATATTGTCTCGTCACAAACCGGAATGATTTTCGTTTTTGAAAATCACACGCTATAATTTTTTAGGCTAGTATATTATAATCTTTCTTCGGCGATCTATTGGCATAATTAATTTTAATTTTTACCGCATAGTCTTTTAGATTTTTGATCTCATGGTAATTATTAGCAAACGATGAAAATTAGCGCATGTGCACACACAGATGAAACTTCAAGGTCATTGTAGGTGCGCAAAGGATCACATACGCGTATAGGATACAGTACGTAAATATAGTTAACAATTCTTCAACAGAAAATCTCCTAGACGCCACATTTTAAAACGGATTTTTAGCAAGGGATTGACTAACGGTAAGGAAACAGACCTTTGGGGCTGTACTTGATGTGGACGATCGAGAAAAATGGCGCTGGGGGAATGTACCTTTAAAGCAAACGTTGCGCCTTTGTGTATGAACTGCGGGTGTTTGCGTAATCGTCACATTAGGCCTAAATATCCCACCCTCTGCATTATCAGGAATAATTAATGTTTACTTTTGAAGCACATGATGCAGCTGACTGCACGGGTTAGGCTTAAGAGCTTCAAACACGATTTCGTTGGCAAACAATCCCGTCTTTGGCTACATTCTAAGAAATGTTTGCCGATTGTGAGCGGTACTCACGTTTGAAGATGGAGAATCCTCGTCAAATCTGTCGTTTACTGCCTCCCTTGTTGACAACGAGGCTCCTGCCATTTCAAGCGACCAAGAATTAGCCGCTTTGATGGTCACCATGTTGGAAATAACAACCCTCTAATGGCAGATTGCACAATTACAATTCATTAGAAGGTCACTTATTTTCTCAACTGGTTTGTCTTAGAGGGCACAGGCGGAAATTGGTCCAACTAAATTCGTGGTAACTTGCGGTTCATGGTAGCAGATTCTGCGGACTATACAGGGTGAGGCAACTGAAGTGTCCGGTAACAATGTCTTCT
>JAHWFP010232269.1:1986-14918 GCA_023313725.1 Lithobius niger | reverse complement strand
GATTATTTCTTCACTCCCCTCCAGAGCCATTTACGATTCTACAGTCACTAATCTAAAGATTATTTCTTCACTCCCCTCCAGAACCATTTACGATTCTACAGTCACTAATCAGTAGAGAAGTTGAATGGGGTGACGTAGATTTTTCCCTAAGTAGTTCTGAGCAGGCAAGATCCAATGAGTCCATCGCTTCCCGTCATCATTGAAGTTACCCTCCCTGTTCTCCACATGTGCCAGGGAAGATAAGGCTCATTGATTAACACCAGACCATCTACCTGTATATCTCGTCCAGTTGGTGGATCTTTTAACTGATGATCGGCACGCAGCTCAAGTAAATACTCTTTCCTCCATCTAATCCAGAACTGATTACTTAACTTCTGTTGGTAATTATTTGGTGAAGCAAATAAAGCAAATAAAGCCACACTCTGTAGTGGCTCAAAAGAGTTTTGTCAATTTTTTTTTGTTTTGGAAGAATTATCTCGGTACAAGAGTGGGTTCGATAAAAACGCAATGCGAACCAATGGCGTGTGGTTTCCCTAATAATATAATAATATAAAAGTAACGGCAAGAGCAAAGCTCATAACGCCCAAGAAGGAAAAAAGACAAAAGTTAATGGGCAGGAAAAAGTGCACCATAACGTATTTTGATACCATGGTGGAGGTAAACGAGACGTCATTATTAGGGAGGTGATCCCAGTTCTGGTTTCATTGCGGAAGTTATGACAGAAGAGTTTAAAGCTGTGACCGCGAATGCGGTGATTCTGTCACAACTCAAATAAATAGTCTGAAGGAATGTCATAGTAGTTGGTAAGAAATTTAAACGTTTCAATAGCGTCGCCTCTATCGAAACGATTGGCTAGGATTGGAAGTTTCAGAATGCTCAGACGTTTCTCGTAAAGTATGGAATGTATCTCGGGGCACCATTTTGCGATTTTTTTCTGGAGTTTTCTCGAAAATGTCAATAGATTTTTTTTTTGCAATGCGGCCTCCAGGCCTGGATGTAGTAGCGCAGGTGAGGACGAAAAAAGATTTTATAAAGGGAAGCAAAAAAAGAGTTATTAAGGTAAGTAAAAGATTTAAAAATATACATAGTTGGCAGTGATGATGGCCTTTTTCGCGGCTGCAGCATATTGGAAGTATATTTTAAGCTGGTCGTCGACCAGTACAGCAAGATCTCTCCCAGTCTCTTTAGAAGAAATTGCAAGGTCTTTTAGAGTATAAGGCTAGCTAAGGCTAGATATTGCTTATCACTTTCAGTAATTCTATGATGATAGGTTGAGGACTATTAATGACCCGCGCACTAGGCGGTCAGGTCATGCGGCCAGTGGTCGTCGCGGCCAGAAAATATGGCGACATGCTGCACGGCATGTCCGTTTTTCATTGATATTATAGATCACGTGGTGAAAAATGAACACGGAGCAAGTATGGTCGCCTGCACGCCGCCCAGGATCCCAGTGGCCACTGCGACTGACTGGCCTCAGCGGACAAGTGCGCAATGCTACATATACCATAAGCATTCTCGTTGACCGCAGCAACCTGATAGCACAGCTTGGTCGCTTAGAATGCGGGGGCCCTTATGGAAGCTGCACGCCATACCGTCACCAGTTCCCTTAATCATCTCCATCTATGTCAAAGCAACACGTGATAATAGGAAAACCCCGTTGAAATTTTCCAACTTCCTTGCCAACCTCTTTATTCCCAGCTTCCCCACAAAAAAAGAAATGGACACGATGAAAACTAAAACAATCTAGGTTTTGAACTGGATCAGAACAGTGCCACAAAACAGTTATGACAATTGAATGTAGGACTGTAGGCACAAATTAGCCTACGTGCTTATTTTTAAATTTTTCAACTCAAAATTTCAATAAACTACTACGTTCAGTCTTGTGTACCAGGACCATCTTTCTGCCCCAACACTGCCCCACTCCAAGGATCCACGTTGTTTGGGATTTTGATTTGCTGATAAGATGCTTCAGCGCATCCATCAGATGGATTGAAATGAATATTATCAGATGTAGACGCAACGCAAGCTCAACCCACAAGCTACATTCTATGCGTCGGACGATGGATATGGTAGACAAAATAGTCCGGTGTGGCAATGGCATTAATCCACTACAGGGAGGCAGGCCACTACAAATTAAAAATGTGTTTTGGATGTTTAGTAAAGCCTTTGTACAGCTTTGAATCCATATGCTGTCACACAGTTACTGCTTACCTTTGTTTTGGTAATGAGGTTTACATTGGCCTGGCTGGTGGTCCACTGATGTATATTTCTTGCCCGGCATTGTTTCTCCAAGAACTGTACGTTGCTTTTGTTTGAGTGTCGATTCTGTTCCTGAACCGCCGTGCACTGGTTTTTGCTTAGGACATCGTTCTTTACTACGTAAGTGAGCAGCAGAATTTCCAGTGTTTCGATGATTAGGTGACCTGGAAATGAAATAACTATGCAATAGAGACTACATACAGTGAATGCATGTAGTGGTGCAGAAACTCACTACCTTAAATACAGATCATAATGGTATGGAACTCACTTGCATACAGTATATTCTGGCATGGCATAATTTTGCAACATCGACTTAAGTGTTTTTTCCACCATGGCTGCAATCTCCGAACGAGATGGACGTCCATATACGTCGTTTGATCGGTACCAAATGCCAGACTGAGACTGGATGCACTCTTTAACCAAGTCTGCCGATTCTTTTCGATAAAACCTGTGCCTTCCCGACTGGTGAACTGGCATTCGCGGTGAAGATGGCTGATGAGATAGTTTTGATGCCACTCCCGACTTCTTTTTAGAACTAGGTGAAATTTTACGGTGAATGTTACTTCTTGGACTTTCAGCGGCCATCTTCTTTCGAGAATGAGGCGAACTCTTACAGGGCACGTTACTTCTTGGACTTTGACCGTATTTGCAACTCTTTGAGAGATGTTTCGAATGCTTAGAAGCAAGGAGTTGACCAGATGTACTTCTATTTTTATTGTATTTAGAGGCATTTGATGGTTGAAGTAGGCTGCTACGAGACGAAGACATGTACTCTTCGTCATCATCATCATCGTATTCATAACCCGATTCACTCGTACTGGGACTTGGTGTACCCCGATGGTTTTGTTTGCTTACTTCCTTAACGCACACTGTCTCGTTGCTCATTCTCTTCTCAGCAGGTCTTGGTGGTACACTTCCATATTTATTATAACATTTGCTATAACGAAGGATGTCAGCGTCAGCCTTCTTTTGTCCTTCGTGCAAATGGTTTTTGTGTTCATCACCATGTCCATGAGCATCAAGATGGGTTTGCGGTGCAACATATTTTCTTGAATAACCTTCTCGAACTGGTTGAAGCGAGTTTGGTTTGGATCGAGGTGCTGAGGAAAACTTCTCTGCTGTCTTAGCACACCTGCCCCCAACAGCACTTGTGTCACTTTCACTGATATAAACGTTGTGCATTTTTCCGTTTCCATGATACGTAGTCTTATGGGATTGTTGAGGATGGCATTTCCTTCTGTCACCATGACCCATTTCTTCTTGAACACAGCAATGTTGTTTTCTGCATTGAGTTTGAATATTACTGTTCCGATTATGTTTCGTTTCTAATGAACGATTCATTTCACTCTTCTGGCAATGTGGCAGTTTAGATTTTTCTGGCGTAACCTTGCACGATGATGACGGTTCATCTTTCTGAAATGAAGACCCATTTTGCCCTTGGTTATGAAAATGATGGCATGCCCGTTTCTGACTCGCTTCACGAGATTCGTAACATACAGGGTTGCTGTGATGATGCATTGCAAAAATATTTTGTAGCTGAACTGATAATTGTGTTCTTTGAGTAGCAGTAGGTCGAGTAGTAATAATTGGTGGTTTGGTGAGGAGTGACGGCATAGGTGGAGGGGATGGAGGTGGTAAAGGTGACTGGGCCTGCTGCAGATGCGAAGACTGAGCGTTCTTACTGAAACTTTCCATGTTTTTGTGCTGGGCATGCCTTTGTGCGAAATCACTTGGGCTAGTAATTGTAGAATGCGTTTGTTGGAATTGACAACACTGGTGATTTAGCTCACTGGGGGCCGTCTCTCTTTTCTGCTGTTCATGTGGTGTAAAAGAAGGCTTGGTCGTTTGTTCCACATAACTATGGCCTACTCGCAGCATCTTGGATTCTTTCGATGTTATGGGCCTAAAGCCACTCTGACGGTAATCAGGTATGTGGCAATGGTAGGATGGATCAGTACCGCCATGTAATTCTTCATTGTGACCATACACATCACTTTCACATCCCTTTTGCGAAATTAGAGGCCTGTTTCGCATAAGAAGCATTTGCTGTTGTCGAAGTTCAGCGGCTGTACAGTAACTGTCCTGAGGCGCTTCCTGTGCCGGGTGGTATTCGAGTACCCCACCTGTTGGCATCGGAGGAGGGTCTGAACTTCGTACTAAATTAGGATTTAATACGGGAGGACAATAATGACTGATTTCGTGAGGCAGTGCGTGAATCCCAAACGGATTTTTTCCGTCCTCTGAGATAGGTTGTGTGCGGGTTGTAGTGCTTTCAGAATTGCAACAGTCATTAATTTGTGTCTTGGCTCGAAATGTTCCCTTGACACTGTCAGGCAGTTGCATATTACCTCTAACTTTACCATTCCACTTATCGCCGTTTCCTCGTCGATTTATATTTGCCGATCGATTCCAATCTCCAGATGTATTGAAAGACTGTTGTTGTCCTTTATTCGACGACTGTTTTGAGTAGTTGTTAGAGTGGCCAACTTGATCTTCAAATGAATGGATACTCATTTCTTGCTTTTTAGGTGAAGGAGATTGCTCGACCCCTGAAGCTTGTTGACATAGTGCATCAAAAGTTGAAGGGATTTGTTCACCTTTAATTGGTTTGTATGCAGGGAAGTATTCATGCTTTGTGTTTCGAGTAGTAATAATGTCAGCCCTTGGTGTTTGAATACAATATACTTCTGATGAAGGAGTTCGTGTGCCCAGAATTACTGTGCGAGTGTCGAAATCCTGAGTATTCGATGTTCTGTGACCTGAAACGTCACTCATTGACGCCTGAAATGCGGAACTCGAATGCAACACTTCAGGCATAGGCGATCGTGCAAGTCCAGTTAAAGGTACAGGGGTGTTATAATCGCTTTCTATTGGTGATAGGTAAGAAAAGTTCATATTTAAATCTTCACTCTCTGTACACTTATTTTCACAGGGTGCCAATGCAATGCCTACCAAAGGCACTCCTTTGCAAGCTAAGCTCCAGTGTATTCTTTTTGCCTTTGGTAATACTCGATTGGCCAGTGGTGAACAACAAGCCGTGGTCGAGTTGGTACAACCTGTAACAGTAGAGAAACCTGGGCACTCAGTTTTGTTCATCAAATGTGGCCGATTTGATGACTTTTCTTTGCTCTGAACAGGCGGAATATCTTGAATTGGTGAACACCCCATGTCATTCGTTAGTGAATTACTACCAATGCTTTTTACAGGACTGACTAGCATCCAGCGAGGTGAAGTCCCTACGTCTTGTCTCTCCTTCAATTTGACGGTGTCTTCGGGCTGCACATTCGAACGTCTGCTCGAGGACCTTAAGCATACAGGACTGGCTAACGATATCTTGTCTTTGGCGTCGGGACTTGGGTTTTGATGCAGATCTGTTGCTTTAACAATTTCGTTGTAGGTTTCACTTGTGCCGAACTTTTGTCGTGAAGATCTTTGAGGCTGATTGTCTTGTTTGTAAAACCACGAGAACAGAGTACTAGCCCAGGTAGATTGGGATGACGGCCTACTTGGTATATCATTGTTTGTGTTAGCATGTTGGTTTGGCGAGGGTGTTGATTTCATTCCCATGGTACCATTTGTGGACTCCCTACTGGGTTGTGATGGCGGTCCTTGTGATTGCTGCTTTGACCCGGATGCATCTTTGCAGTCGTGTTGCAGTAATTTGTAGGCGGATGCAACTAACCGAATCCAAAAAACTGCGTAAATCATGTCGACGTGTGAATTTGGCAATGGTGGGTCAAAATTGCTAATGGAATTGGTTCGTACAGAATTTCTGCCTTGTTGTAGCATAAACAGGAAAGTCCTTTGGCTGGAAAAGCTGATCACTTCAAAACCCCAATCTAGCAATAGAGGCCCGTGATCTCCAGAATCATTACTGCTCACTGTTTCGATTTTGAAATTGCCTACTTTGATGCTAAGTGTTCCACTGTCAAGCTTGTCTTTCCCATACACTATCACATTCCCTAACCGACAACCCAATTCTCTCTCAGAGTGCAAACACTTGTTTTGCGCTGCGATTTCTATATGCCAATCCCCTTTAGACCTATCATCTTGACCTGCCCTATTGGCAATCATATCAATTCGTGGCGGTGTCTCCTGAGCTGGCTCCTTTCTTTCAGTGTACCTGTTCTTGTGTCTTGTGTGCGTTGCGTCTTCAAATGAAATGGTTTCAACCTGACCCCGACTAGTATTATTCAAAAGTGGGCATAATTGAAGTTTCCGTAAGATTTGGCGATCGTAACATAATACTTCTGCAAACATCAGTTCATCATTACATTTAATGAAACTTCTTTCCACTTCTTTGCGATCATTTCTAATATCGTCTTTGTTATGTAATGTTTTGCAATTCTTATTTTTTAATTTAACCTTGAAAACAAGCTCATCCATGACACGCTGCCACACAAGTTTTCTGGTAGCTACCTCTTCAGCTGTTTCTGACGTTTCTATGTGCACTGGCTGAGTATTTTTACTTTCTGCTGATGTTTCTGCCCTTTTCTGTTCAACCATCGCATTCCATGGTTTCTTAGCAGCAATGGTAAATGTTGGACCTAAGCTTCTTCCTGGAATACTGGGATGACGAGGAACTACTTCCATCTGTTTACTGTTACTTGAGATGCGACTCTTGTAAGGTAGTCGTAGTTCTTCGTTTCGTTCGCGCTCACCTAAAATGTTAGTCGAGCATGTGGGGTTGCAAATAGGCAGAGCATTTGTAGTTTCAGATTTTCTACGTAGGACTTTAATCTGGCAACTAGTACTCTTTATCCTAGAATTGTGTGCGATTTTTGCATGCTCACCACAATTTAAAACAGGTCTAGATAGAACTGCGGAGTTTTCCCTCGAAGGCTTAATGGAAGCAAAACCTTGCTTCTTTCTGTTACCTTGCTTCAATGCATGTCGTGATGTACCGCAATATGTGCGCGACTCGGACTTCAGGTCTGGTACAGTCTTTGCCAACGTTATTTTTGTAAGGTCTAAATCTGCATTTTTGTTAAAAACAATATCTTTACTTCCATGTGCAAAGGGTAAGAACAGTGCTGCTATTTCTTCTGATGAAGACGTAGATGTTGACAATGTATCGGAAGCAAGAGTTTGTTGCAAACTAACTTGTGTAGCAGTTGACACTTTCTCAGCACCTGCATATTGGACATTCTGGTGTTTTTCTCTATCACTACTTTTTGCAATGTTTTTTAACACAGAAATTTTACTCATTTCAGGGAAGTCAGCCTTAAATGTTGTTTTGTTGCTTTCTAAGAATTTATTTATGCCATACGTCGCATAATCTTCATTCACGTTACAGACACTTTTTACTACTAATGGCTGAATATGGCCGTAGCTTGTCGGAGTTTCATCAGACGAAGACGTAGATGAGCGATTAATATGAAGAGAATTTAGAAAAGCAATGCTGCGTAACGGGATATCGTTTTCCATTTTCTCACATTTGCTGTGAAGTGTCGTTGTAGAAATTTCATTAGGCGAAGGCACTGCCAACGTCTTACGTGTTTCAGACTTTATCTGCCAAGTGCAATCACCTTTAAGGGGTTTTTCTAGTGCAACAATTTGTTTGTCACTGGAACAGACAGTGGCAGACGTCATTTCTTTCGTACTCCATGAAGAACTTGTCGTTTCTTCTGATGAAGATGTAAATGCAGGAAGCTTAAGTGGTTTTACCCAAGAAAATCTAAGACTCTCATTGTTGGATCTCTGCTTGATTAAAACGTTACTAATGCCGAAATTCAAACTTGTTGGTTTTGTGGGATCTACTGTTATTCCTTCTGACGAAGCTGACGATGTTGGGTTAGATGGTGACGACTTAATCCAAAGAGTTCCACAAGGAACTTTGTTAACACACCTGGTTCTAACATTTGTCATCTTTTTGATGATGTCACAGACTGGATTTTTGACGTCTGTCTTTGCTTCATCAAATGAATTTAATGAAGATGGCAGTTTTGTTTCTTCAAGTCCATCTGGCAATTTAGGATACTTTGAAAGAGGACGGGAATAATCGAGGGGAGACCTGTTTTTGAGCGAGGTTTTCTTACCAGAATGAAATACCAGATTTTCAATGGAATCGCGATGGATTGTCTTCTTTAGAAGTGGAGTTTTAACTTTATCTACTGGTGACATTTCTGTCAGCAATTTGTCGGTTTCAGCTATTTGCTCAAATGTAGTGTTCTTCAAAACAGGTTGACTGCAGCACACTTCATCACTTTCGACTTTTCGACTTACATCATAACTTTCATCATCACACTCTGATTGCTGAGTTTTACGAGACCCGCTACTGGAAGATGTGCTGGCCGATTTTGTTTCCATGTTGAAATGGGGTAACTTTCGTGCATCTTGCACGTCTTCATGAAAGCCAACTGCATCAAAAGTTCGAACGCATATAGATTGCGGATCCGCTGTGGGATGTTTGCCATTCATCTGAAATTGTCCAAAGGCCTCGGAATCCCCAAGTTGGCCCACTTTTCCACTCAGAGGCAAACTGATTGTGTCCATTGAGCAGCAGACATCAGACTTCATCTTAGATAAGAGTTGATCACGTAGAGCACCACATTCCCATTGCCGCATCCCAACCATTTTTATTTTTAAATATCGAAAGCTGAAATTAGTAAACAAATGCATAAAAAATGGGTTGTACCAGTCTGTTAACCATTAAAGTAGCACTTCACAATCTAGTAACACAAAGCTATAGGCTCAAAAAATTGTCGTAGAAATGGGCTGCACCCTCCCCCCCAAAAAAACTTATCTGCATAGTCCTGTGTTCAAAGTGTACTACGCCTAAATGCTATAATGTCCTTCCTGCGTTACTATTCAGTATAAGAGTTTATATTTGAAAGGTTGGACTTCCGACTTCATTATCAACATGGGTTTTGGGGTTGATATATTGGAAACTTGACTTTACAGGGTTTTCGGGGTATCCTACCAGATTCTCAAAAATGTAGTAGTAATGGTGGACTTGTGGGAAAAACTACAAAAAATGTTTTGGCACAAATACAGCACAATGGCTACTAATACAACATTTATGGATGCGCAATAATGAACATTTATAGGTAACGACCATCCCAATATATTGCTTAGCAGGGCAAACTGGGGATAGTTAAGACTCTGTGACAAAAGTCCCTTCAATGAACTTATGAGTTTGACTGCTAGAGGATTGAGGGGAAATCTTCCCACTATGTTTTATAGGAAGGTGGTATAGGTCAAGAGGAATTGAAAGGGTTATTAAAGTAAAAAAAAATTATAGGTAAAAAATTAGATTTTTTGTTGAATACCGCTAAGGAATAATCTTAGCCCACCAAACGTTTTAATTATAGCTTTTCAACAGGTAACACTAACACTACACAGGGTTACACCGTGCCATGAGATATAACACTAAAATAAGCATACAGAAGACTCAGCAGCATGGCCTAGTTTGGAGGTGAAAACAAGCGGGAGAAACTGGCCACTACCTGACTCATCCCAGTGGTAATCGTCGCCTAATTGCCCACATCAGTCTGCCCCTGTTCTTTGCAATATTAGCTATTTTTGCGATATTTCAACCATTTTGCAGTTGCTTCTATATACAATAGTCATTATGCCTATTTTAGATACATAAGAGACGCATGAATTTAAGTTATACAAATTGCAGGCCTATGCATCAAGATAAAGTTTCCAAAATTATAGATCTACGCATGAAGATGATATTAAGATATACAAATTATAGGCTTGTTATGTTTTTGGAATCCACGCAGTAGCAATGTGTTTAAAGAAAATATCTAACGACTTTCCTTCCCTGTTATTCATTAAACGTATAAGTCGGCAATTTATTAGAAATGGAATAGGCTCAAACGAAGAAACAATAGGCTTATTCATGTAAATAATAGCTAAACACGAAATAATTTCACGAAATAATAGCTAAACACTAAAGAGCTTCTCCTCGTGTGTGTGTCTGTCTATCTGTAGGCACCATAACTTTTCAACTCAGCGTCTGATAAATTCCAAATTTTCTACTTGCATTGTAAGTTCATAAACTGATAAATTCAGGTAAAAGTTTCGAGACTTTGACTCTCAAATGTAAAAATTATTCATATATCATTAATCCAACGGTATTTATAATCAGAAATAAATCAGATAGTAATCTGCAGCTAAATAAAAGGACAAAATACGACACTTTATAAAGTATGCTTGTCACATCTTTCCAACGGAGTGATGTGACTTCAAATGTGTCGTTTCTGTATCACTTCATTTAGCGGTACATTATTTTCTTATATAATTCCCTGATTCATGATTATAACTATTGTTTTTGTTATAACTTGTTATAATTGTATCATATATAACTATATCGTATATAATTATTCCGCAATGTTGTAGATCACAGACGGCAAATTCAATCTGTGATGATTGTCGACCACAAAACGTGTGGCGATAATTGCAAGGATTGCAGTAGTGCCCTTTCCTCCTAATCTGGTAATAATTTGAATCACTACACTAAGAATTTACGGTTACTATGTTAACAATTTTGGTTAGGTTATGTGACGTTAGGCATGTTATGGCATGGAGTAGGCCATAATGTAACAGTGGACTACATACTGTAGTGGTACCCAATTTACATAATTGAAGATTACACATAACTTAGAAGAAATTAAACAATAATTCTGATTCAGTTATATTAAATTGCATTTTCAATTACAATCAATTATATGTTGATTTTATACCTGTATTATAATTTATTGTTGCAGGCTAAACTGTATGCATTTAGCCTTATATGTCTTAAAAACGAAACTAACATTTTAATGTTAAATAATCGTTAATGTTGGCTGATAAGTAGATATTTTACTACAATTTTAGGAAAATCATACGCCATTTTTAATCATCATCACAAAATAACACACGAGTTTTTAAAATGGGATTATAATAAATTTATAGTTAACTATTTAACTGATTAAAATTAAATTGAGTAGCTATACCAAATGTATGCATCAAAATAAAAAAAAATCCGTAACCCAAATCTTGTACAGTAGAAATACTGCATTTTAAAAAGCTGAATGGCATTTTAATTACTCAAATCCTATCAAACCCATATTCACAACAATCAAAGCCATCAAAAAATGGTCCAGGTACCAGTATTTTTCCTGAGGTGGTACTAATGAACTGACCGAGTGTAGATTATACAGTTTTAAAGTACTAATATGATCTGCTGCATCCATCGCAAAATACTCGAAGCTGCCATATTTTTTTTGGAGTACGTTTGTGTGATTTCTAACTTTTTTCTCGGGAATCCAGACTTTTATCTTGGCAACCCCGACTTTGAAATCAGTATTCCAAAATTCTTGTCTGGGTTACAAATCCTACAAGACCGTACCCCTTAACCGCTTCTTACCTTCACCAAAAGGTCGAGAAGCTACTGCCCTGCAGTTTTGTCGTTTAACACTGTTTACCCCTCCACAGCGATGTGTTATAAATTATTTGTTCACGTCGTCAGAAATTGGTGAACATTTCAGCAGCACCAGCACCCGTTTAAAATAAAGTGAAAATAAACCAACAGCGAAATCATAAACTAGAAGTAATGTACCGTAAACCACATTTATGGACTTACGTTTCATTCGTGTGATGAGACCCGGATTTGAAACGGCGAACCAGTGCATCACCAGATCACTACCATAATGCCTTTAACGATATGGCTACTTGTCCACTGGTAAAGGCGGTGTGATAAGATCTGATGATGGACTCCGATTCTCCCATTCATGGTTCTCCAATTAGAATCTGCGTCACATCCAATGAATGAAACGTTTAAGTGCATAAAGGTAGTTTACTGTATTACGTTATTTCTAGCGTACCATTTTCACTGGTGGCCTATTTCCAATGTGTCTTTATGTTATTTCTAGTGTACGATTTTCGCTGATGGCATATTTCCAATTTCTCTTTATGTTATTTCTAGTGTATGATTTTCGCTGATGTCATATTTCTAATTTCTCTTTATGTTATTTCTAGTGTCTGATTTTCGCTGATGGCCTATTTCCAATTTCACTTTATGTTATTTCTAGTGAGTGATTTTCGCTGATGGCCTATTTCCAATGTCTCTTTATGTTATTTCTAGTGTATGATTTTCGCTGATGGCTATTTCCAGTTTCTCTTTATGTTATTTCTAGTGTATGATTTTCGCTGATGGCATATTTCCAGTTTCTCTTTATGTTATTTCTAGCGTGTGATTTTCGCTGATGGCCTATTTTCAATGTCTCTATGTTATTTCTAGTGTATGATTTTCGCTGATGGCCTATTTCCAATTTCTCTTTATGTTATTTCTAGTATATGATTTTCGCTGATGGCATATTTCCAATTTCTCTTTATGTTATTTCTAGTGTGTGATTTTCGCTGATGGCCTATTTCCAATGTCTCTTTATGTTATTTCTAGTGTATGATTTTCGCTGATGGCGTATTTCCAATTTCTCTTTATGTTATTTCTAGTATATGATTTTCGCTGATGGCATATTTCCAATGTCTCTTTATGTTATTTCTATTGTGTGATTTTTGCTGATGGCCTATTTCCAATTTCACTTTATGTTATTTCTAGTGTATGATTTTCGCTGATGGCATATTTCTAATGTCTCTTTATGTTATTTCTAGTGTATGATTTTCGCTGATGGCATATTTCCAATTTCTCTTTATGTTATTTCTAGTGTGTGATTTTCGCTGAT
>JAHWFP010232268.1:123325-148631 GCA_023313725.1 Lithobius niger | reverse complement strand
TTTAAAGTAGTCAACCTCACGTACCCTCAACGCAATATGATTTCGCCTACTCCCCCCCCCCCACCAAATTACTTGCTGAATTTATGAAACATGGTGTTCGAAGATTTAAAAAAAAATGCAAAAGTCTGATGAACAAGAACAACGGGTACGGGAAACTGTAAAACAACGAAGCTTTCAGTTTGTTTTTTTTGTAAGAAAACCAATATCAGCGTCCGATGAAAACTTATCTGGTCAGTGATTGCATCGTCGCACACAAGATTCTGGCTCATTTGCCGTATCGTAGTAGCAAACGTTACGAGACAATTTTTTTTATTATAATGTGCAATATAGTAGATATTCTTCAGTACACCATGCATTTAAATTTTTTAGTAGTGTCCTGTTGGTATGTCTGCCGTTCCAACTTCATACGTCAATTACAGACATTTTTTTTTTCTACCATACGACACGTCGAATTACTAGTGCAGTGTTAGTGCATCTTGTTTTTATTTTCGGCTGTCGTATGATCTGCGCTGACCCCACATTTTTTTTCATCAAAATGGTTTACAGTTGTAGGATTATGGGTTGCGGCAATGAGCGGGTGCGGATGGGTTCGTCCTTTTTTCGATTTCCAGCAATTCAGCCATTCGTAAACGACTTGGACGAAGCTAAACCAGCCAAACGTCGTCTGCTTGCTTCAAAACGAGTGTTTACCTCCGTTACAAGATGGCGGCACACGTTGTTCGGTTGCCATTCGCAACGAGAGACGTTTGATCTTATTGACGTTGCTCTGTTGTGCTGACATCGCCAAAATTCTTGTTGCGGAGCATTTTAGGAAATGCGTAGTTGGCTGAGAAATATCTTTACAACTTTGTTAGGCCTAAAAAAGGGTGTTTTTTTTGTTTTTTTTTAAATAATAATCTCGTTTTTAACACTTGAGAGTTTCATACGATGTCAGATTCACAGGGATTCGGAACCTCGCTATTCATAATTATTGCAACAAGCGTTGGAGGTTATCACAAGAGGGATCGTTATAATTTATGGGCTTGTTTGTTTTTAGCGTATAGGTCTGGTTTGCGGCTTAACAGGTGATTTACGATTACCAACAAATTCGGTCGTGAAAATGAGGTTGCAGCATCAACAAAATTCGAGCTAGACACTGAATTAACGATTGCTGTGCCTTGCTTTTTCCCCACGCTGGGTTGATTTTTAAGTCTTTTTTTTTTCCAACTTTTCCACGACATTAATTTCCGCCATATTTTTCAGTTTTTGTTTAGCCGTTTATCACGCCGCTTGAAGACCGTCTTGCTTAAGTGGGCTATAAATTTTCATTGCGCAAGACGGAAAGAAATTTAAATCACCTTTAGGTTCTTTGTCTTGCGCGAAACGGCCCGTCATTTCATTGTTATTTGTCTCTGGACTCTCGATAGTGTGTAAGTTTGGTTTACCTGTATACTGACGAAGCCATTTTAATACATTACAAAGAATTCGGACACCTTGCCCCGACCAGAGCTCTACTACTGGCCGAATCGTAGGTGAAAATTAGCATACGCGACTAAAGATTGGACAGTATGGCCGCCGAAAACACCACTGATTCGATTGATTTGTCCTGTTACCGCTTTCTATCAGTAACGGGCGGCAGTTACAGTTTTAAAAAATGCCGATCTTCCTTCCCTTGGAACGGCACTTTCTGTGTACACCAACGTGACTCTGTTTACTTCAAACTCCGAAAAATAGCTTCTACGGCTGACTGCTAACTTTAAAAATTATTTAACAAAAAAATTATTTTAGGGCTAATAAAAACTTGCCAGGCAAATCTAGTCATTTGCTACTATTGCACAGTAGCACGTGACGATGCACTAGCAAAAACACGTAAAGAAACCGGCCTTAGGCCTCGAGGTGGTTTGCGTGAATAAACTATGACGTCATGAACAAACATTGTAAGGGTTTAAAAAAAAACTTTGACGTTATTTTTTCGAGTTCTTTCGCGTATTTGAGAGTCATAATATCAAGTTACAGTGATGAAAATAGGCCTAACCGAAGCGCAACTGAATTATCTTTCTTTTGGTCCTACTCCCATGTTTGTAGGTGCTTTGGTTCCAGAGGAGTAGGGGTACAAACACACAAGCATGCAAGCACGTACGCAATCATATGATCTTAATGTAAAAAAAGAAGCACTCAGTTGGCGTGTAAAATAATCTGGGAACCACTCTTCAGCTAGAAAAAAGAAAACTACTGCCTAAAAAAATGGCATTGTAAAAGGAATATTTTGTGTTCGTTGGATAATCAGCCCTAATTGATACTCAGGACTGATATTTAGGTAAAAAAGTTTTTTAATTCCAAGAAATGAACTAAAAATGTCCTGAAATTTGGTCCAACATGATGTCCTAATTTCATTTTAGATCGACTTCTACCCCACCGAATTTATTAACGAAACTAGTGAGACAGTCATCGGTAGTGTTGTCCATGACATTGTTCATTGGGGTTCTCTGGTTTAGGGTTGTAAACATGATGATTAAGGAACCCGCCCATAAGTAGCAGTCACGTGGTTTTAGAACCAGACTGCGTGCTGTCCATTCGGTTGGAGGTCAAATGAAAATTAGGCCGGCGATCATCTAAAACTTCACAAAGCACTGCTATGTCCGGTTTGCACAGTGAGGCGTTGCACCTTAGAGCAATATACGTACTTCGTTACGGGAGGAGCATACTCCTACGGACAGCAACAATCTAGTTGCGTTATTTAGTGACGTCATCATCCACTAGGGGGACAGACGGAATGCTATAGGGGACAAACGGGAGGAAACGCGTGTTGTTACTACGGTGACTTATTCAGACAAACACAACTTTTTTCCTGCATACACAAAACTTTCATGAAACCGAAAATTCAGCGTTCCCACACCGGATAAGGCACACTTCAACCTGGGACGATGTGTGGTAAACTGCGCCCGAGCCAGTGGCCATCTTGTTCCGGTTTCATAAAAGTTGTGTGTGTCCCAATAAACCACCGTACGTTGCGATCACGCGGCTTAATGTAACATGGTAGTCCCATGCTTTTTTTCTATGGGGAAAATCTGGCATATTCAATGTTCCTTTTTCTCACAAATGGTAGTAGATAGAACTTTGAAATCTCTTGTAGTGTTAGCATAGGTCTTCCTAAAGATGTTCAATTAGAATTACACAAATGTGGTGAATAGTTTTTCAGAAATAAAATAATCAACTTTGATAAAAAAAAAAAATTAATTAATGTCGCGCTATCAGTAACATAGTTACCAAAAACAGTAAATTAGTCTAAACATTATAAACCTAGTAGTGTCCATCCATAATTACCATATAAACACCCCTACAAAAAATCATAACATTATGACCAATAGTTTTGGAGAAAAAAGAACATAAACTTGAAAAATTATGATTTTCAGCAAACTGAGATAGAACTTTGGTGCAACACATACAATTAAATGGATCGAATTGTCTAAAAACTGCTTCACTGGTAATTAAGATGCAAAAATTTATAGTTTTTGTTTTAATTGTTACTACCATCGTAGCCAGCTTCGCCCGGGGATTTGTTTGACCCGTGGTTGTTTCCCAGTATTTGCTCAGTGCTGCCTGATCGTTCACTGCAACAGTCGATTTTTATTTGTGTAACACTTCCCCTTTCGCCAATCCTGTCCCTCCCCTCTCCCTTTAATCCCGTCCTCTCCCTCTCCTCTTGGTTTCCTTCCCTTTAATCCCGTCCTCTCCCTCTCCTCTTGGTTTCCTTCCCTTTCTTCTCTTTGCTATACGTAGTTGAACACGTATCCGGCTCCCGGCTCCCGGCTCCCGGCTCCCGTGCTTGTTTGTTTGTTCTCTTCTAGGTTCAGTTAATGCGTAATCGTATGCTTAATGGTAACAGCTCACTTTGCGCCTATCCCCTCCCACTCCCAGTCTTTCGCTGTGGCTTAAGCGACGCGTACCGTGTGCATGACGTCATGTAATACTTGCCCTTGAGATTACCACGTTGTTTGGTTAGAAGGATAATTGTTAGAGCAAATTGTTAGTCGGACGCAACATTGTGCCAATTTCAACTTCTTTTCAGGGCAACAACGTCCTAGTTTCAACTTCAAGCCAAAGAATTGACACACTCGCACGTTTTCATTGTTTCCCTTCCGGGGGTCGTTGCGGTTGCTTCATTTCTGCTATGAGACTTTGGTTTATTGTAAGAAGAATAACACAGTCGGTTTTAGTCTTCTGTACGCCGTAACCGGCGAGAAGACTATTGCAACGACTTTGTCCGTCCGTCCGTCCGTCGCTTTTTTCAACTTCGCAACAGTACCAGATATTGACGACCATTGTTTACAAAGTCCATTGTTTTCAACGTCCATAGTTTAATAGACTGCTTCGACGCGTCCTTTGTTTACAACGTACAGTTTAATAGACTGCTTCGACGTAACTAAATTAAATAATAACAGCAGTTGCAGTGTATGATAGAGGTGTGCGCCTCAACATTGGAAGTGGAGGAACCGTACAGAAGACCGGTGCGACTAGACAGTCGCTGTAGCCGCTTGTTTTTTTTTTGTGTGTGTGTTTTTTTTTTTGTGTCGGTGCGATTTGTGTATATCTGTCTGTTCGTCTTACCATCTTTCTGTATTAAGTGTTCGGACCAGAAAATATTTATTTACTCGCAGTTTCACTTTAATTTTAGCAGTTGGAAGGCACTAGCAACAGAAGAAAAACCTTGATACGGCAAAAAAATTAATTACAACGTTGATGTTTGCATCACTGTCTTCACTTTATTTAACCTTTTCGGTCAACATTTCTTTATTATATTTTCTCTAACAACCATTTATTAGCGGTTTCCACTCCTACGGCGCCAGAATTCAATACAATTTCTTGCGTGTGTTGTTCTGCAACAACAACAAAAAAATGTTTTTTTGTTTTTGAATTAATTTCGTGACACATGTCTCATTAAAGGATTATTATTAAGCTTTGTGGAATTAATTAACCGACGATTCTGCGATGCTTGGCGCCAATCTTCGCGTAATGCCACTGCAAAATCCCCTTGCCTATAGCTTTCAAAAGAGATAAGTATACTCATTCAACATTTTTTTTTCACTGTGGCTGCTGTGAAAAGTCGGCGTTTAAGTTGTACCTCTTTCTTCCTCACTGACACGGAAACTGAAACTGCAGGCAACTTTTATTTCCATTATTTATCAAGTGCAAATCCCTGACCTAGTAGCAGTTAGCATTGCAGACGTGTACGCACAGAAATAAATACGTGCCTACGGGTGCCTAATCGGTAGGCTCGTTACTTGTGTTTTTTGTTTTTTTTGTCTACTTTTGTTTTACTTTCGTAGAACTCAGCCTAAATCTTGACGATGACAGACGAATTTTTTTGATTTTAATCGGCCGTATATAATTTTACAAAAAGCCGAAAACTGTTTTTTTTTAACGTTGGACTAAAGTTGTTGAAATATGTCAAAAGCTTAGCTTTTTTGTTGGACTTTTGTACTCTTTTGTTTTTGTATCGTCATTTGACTTTTTAATGTGACATTTCGCGTAATAAATATTCTAAACAAACAAAGCAATTAACGGATTATCTCACAGTGTATTGGAAGCAAAATAAATAAATAAATAAATAAATAAAATCAAACCAAAAGTCCGAAAAACCAATGCCCTGTTTTTATTTTTTTTATGCATTTTCTAACCCGTAGAGAGACAGACGTAACTACTATGGCACAAAAATGTAAACACACCTTATCGGTTTTCAAACCAAATTTTGAGGTTCAAATACGTTCTTCAATATGTGGGTTCAGGGAGAGAAAAAATAAGGAATTTTTAACATCAAGAAGAAGCAAAAATGCGGAAATATTTGGTCGAAATTATCTAAAAAAAAAAGGGAGTTTAAAACTTTTTCATTTTTTTATAAAACTAGAAGTAAACAACGCAAAATTGTGAGCTTACTGCGACAATTTTTCTGTGATTGTCAGTTAAGCTAGAGTGATGACGGTTCGGACCACAAACATAATTCAATACTTATACTAAAGCAAAACCATAAAACAACCAAAAGGGGTGATATCATACAAAAACCCCATAAGGGTAATGGCCCCCATCAAAATTTTCCCCATAGAAAATAGTGGTATCAGAGCCAAAATGGTGGCCACCAAGTTTTCCGTTCCAACCCTGATTACTCAATCTTAACTGACACCTCGGTGATTGTCAGTTAAGCTTGAATGATCACGGTTCGGACCGCAAACTTGGTGGCAGCCATTTTGGCTCTGATATCACTACTTTCTATGGCGAAAACTTGATGGGTCCATTTCCCCGTATGAGGTTTTTGTATGATAAAAAATTAAACTATGCAATGAACCAGATTTTCTCTCCAATTTTCGTCGAAGCACAGTGTGATGATTATAAATTCTTGAATAACAAGCAACAACAAAAAATTAACAATCCGCAAATACTTACCTCAATTTTTTTAGCATCTGGTAAAGAAATTGGATTAGATCACTTAAAAAAAGTAGCGCTCCAAAAGTCCGAAAACGAGAAACGAATAAGAAAATAAGGAAAATTTCCATAAAAAGTAGGAAATAAGAAAAAGCTGTTTGCCTTGTTTTCCTTATTTCAGGGGTCTTGGAGTTCCTAATTTGTCCGAAAAAATAGGAACTCCATGACCTCTGAATAATCGTATGTACCAAGAACGGAGCACTTGGGCTGTAGAACCATCGAAATATCTTGTTTACTCAATGCTGGAATGGTTTTTTTTAACCTTTTCGTTGCAAGAAATATAACGGTGGGTTAATAATTAAAATGAATATGTATTACACACGTAAATTACGTCAAAATTTCCTAAATTATTCTACGACATGTTACGTCGTTGCTCTGATGGTATACATCATTGGATTTGTCGTAAATACCGGGAATTAACATTAACCTCCTTGTTTGGTAAGACAACATACAGGTTCCCAAAGAGCGCAAAATCCAATTAGCCCATACCGAATATGTTGCACTGTAACAACCAAGCAGACGAAGTGTTTGTTTTCCATCCAGTGCTGAAGCCCTACAGCTACTTATTGTGTGCTCAGCGTATCTTGAGTCCGGCAAGTATTATGTGAGCGGCTACGTCTTCCTGGATGGGGTGGCTTTAATCGATGGCCGCCAATGTTTTTGTAACCATCTTGGATATCAACAAGGTACTCTGCTACTGAAAACGTACAATCGATTACCTGTGTTCGTTCTGCGGAGAACTCAAGATAGGCCGCGGACCCTATAGAACCGAGAAAGTATAGCCATAAGTACATTTGTTACACAATTTGATAATTTTTGGATAAAATTTTCTAGTTTGGTTTGATTTTTGCGAGCATAGAGTGTCGTACAACCCTCCCCCCCCCACGTTTCAAAATATTGGTAAATGATCCTACTTAAGAATGAGGTAGACAGGCAGAACCTTCCTCAATCCTTTATGCGTTAGGCCTATAAAGCGAATGAAAAGACAAGCAGCAGAGCCCCAACTGGCCACTAGTTTGGGCAGGATTGACATAAAGGTGAAGCCGTAGGGCTCGATGGAGTACCTGTAGGCAGAAGAATGGTGGTCTGGAATTATTTCCATTCCAAACCCCCTACTCAGTTTCAGCACTCATCCGTAGTGCAGCGGTTACAGTCAGTCCTACGGGGAGTATATGCAAGGCCAGCTGAGATAGTAGCTGCATGCCTCGCTCCACTCCAGGCCCGTCAGCTTACTACTGTTCCGGTACGTATCAGTTAGCGACAAACACGCCTGGTATCGCCAGCATCGTATGGCCTGAGAACCCAAAGCAATTTGTATCTGGACTTATAAGTGAATGCGTGAGTAGTAGCCAGATCTCGCAATTTCATCGTTATTCTTCGTGCGTTTAAAGTTTAAGAGGTAGCTGAGTAAACTACGAATTTTGCCGCATACATTTTGTTCAGATGCCAATGTCCTGTGGTTCCGTACGGTACTGGACGACTCCTGGCGTGCCTGTCACCAACTAATACCGGAAGAGCACGAAGCTGACGGCCCTGTGAAGCGAGAAACACAGTTACGATTTCAGCTGGCCTTGAGTAAATGAAAATTGCGGTATTGGCCAGAGTGTGAAACGGAGATGAAACGGACCTACAATTACCGGATAGCATTGAATGCCCAAATATATCGCCCCGAGGTCCGAGGATGCCTGTGCGTCCCGGTTAAGGAACTGATTAGTTACAGTACTATAGGGGCAAGGTGGCTTGATGGTTAGCATGACCGTCTCCAGTGCCAGATGTCCCAGGTTCGAATCCGGCCTCAGACACCCCTGGCATTTTCGGGCAGGGAAGGGCCCTGTGATGTATCATGCTCATGTCGATTGTGGCATGCATAAGAATCTAGGATTTCCGATAGGATTTACCTAGCAAAATTGACCCTCTCTCTCCTTCTGGCACCATCGCTAACGCTGGGTGCGCGTCAAAAAGGTACAGTACTATAGTTTGTTCCACATTATGTTTGCAGGAAACTGACTGTATGACGCCACGTTTCCTTCCACTTGTACAAAAACGTGTGGACATCACCGTCCTTATGGACTCTACATAGTTACTGTTAGAGTGTACGAGTTTGATATTTAAATGTTTTTTTCCCGCACGTCATACATAATGTGGAAGAAACTATATATAATGCATTTGGGGCAAAGAAATGAAAGGAAATGACGGTCCCAGTTCCTTTTTATTCTTCGTGAATCATGTTAATCTTTTAAATAAATACAGACGCAAAGCTATTTACGTTGCTTTTTGGACTTATGTCAGACTGCCTGAGCGGGGAATTGAAACCACGACCAAAGGCGTATAAGTCCTACTGCTGACCAAAGGCCGTGTCAGTACGGCTCAACGGTAGGACTTACGCCTTTGGTCTCAAAGGTCGTGGGTTCAATTCCCTGCTAAGGCGGTCTGCCATTTAAGCCCAAAAGGCAACGTAAATAGAGGTTTACATCCGTATTTATTTAACCCTTATCGAGCCCTGGCTTTCCATCCAGTTTAATCATGTTAATCTTCAAGGGGGGGGGGGGGGTGTATATACATTTACCAGTCTCCATCTCAGTTATATAGTATTGTTGATTCCAGGACGTAAAGGTAGATCACTGTAATCTGCCGGTAACAGCGATGGTAGCCCGTGGTGGGATGACTCAAAACCTGGAACTGGACCGGATGTGGTGTGGAAAACGTGACATTCGGCTAAACGAACTGAGTAAAAACTAATGTGTGGTGTAGATAGTATTCACAGGCTGTTTGTGAAGCTGAGAGCCTGGACTAAATAAATTAAATGAGAAACCTATACTCTGTTCCACATTATGTTTTCAGAAAAATGACTGTATTACGTCACGTTTTCTTCCACTACGAATGCAAGAAATCCTTAAACATCCCATTCGTAAACTCTAACAGTAACTATGTTGAGTCTACAAGTGTGATTTTCTCATGTTTTTGCACTCTTAGTGCAAGGAAACGTGTCGTCATCTAGTCAGTTTTCTGAAAACATAATGTGGAACAAACTATAGTAAAACGTAATACTCTCTCTTCATTTGTGTAGTTTACAACAGTACTGTTAAGGAATAAAAAATATACTTTATTTTCTAAAATTCACACTGTTATGTTATAAACTTAGGAAACGTAATTTCTTGTAGGAATAAGTTAAAATCCTACTGTTCGCAATGTTTGCGTGTACTGCGTGTGTACTGGCCCGGGGGTGGGGGGGGGGGGGGGGCAGCGAGGCACTTTCCACATTTTTCTAAGCAATTGTGGATTTAAAAAAAAATGAAGAAATTTACACAGATTGATTTCTGATAGTAAGTCTAATGTTACCGATGTCAATAGCCACCATGGATATCCTAAGGATATCGTATCGTCTGTCGATCCAGCCTGGACCACGACGTCATGGATGACATATGGATATCTCTTGGATATCCTTGTGAGACCACAACGTCCTGGACATGGTATGGATCTCTATGGATATCCATGGGAGGTCTTGTGCTGTATGGGAGGTTGCAAGGAATAACTGAACCTTGGTTTGGTTCCTATCAGATAACACGGCACACGAGGATAAATGATCGCAAAACCCTTTTCATGCAAACCGATCACGATCTTTCTCGCGTATCATGGTCGTGGACATCAACATACACGAAATCGTAGTGGCTATATCGCCACTTTTGATGACTAATGTCGATCTAGGCTTATCATCAGGACGAAATGGCGGCATTGTCCTTCCTTTAGTGCAAAAAAGTTGCCTCTGCTTCCGCCTTTACTTCGTCGTGGAAACGATTCACTCCCTTGTTTAAAAAAGATCCTGCTCCCCACGCCAACACACCAGAGCGAGAGCACTCGATTATTTTTTTTTAACGAAACCCGTGTTACACGTCCCATTGTGTACATTTAATTTACTTTCTAAACGCAAGTTATTTTTCACCGTAACAAATACTGAAAACGGGAAATATCGGTAACATTTTAAGCATTAAAATTCATTACACTATGACATCCATTGTAAAAATTTAAAGTTGCTCCTTTAATAAAATTTTCTATAAAATTTGTAGTTTGGACGGTACAATTTCGTTTCCTTGTGGAGATGGCTAATTTCCATGTAAAATGTCGGACCCACCGACAAAGGCGCCCGCTGAACAGCAAACCAAAAAAAGGGGATGGGGGGGGGGATTTTTTTGAGGACTTTTTTTTAGGGACATGCCTAATTTTGACCCAATCGGTGTCATTTTGATCAACGAAAAAGCCTTTGTTTAAACGTTTTTGATTTTGTTTTTATAAATTTCCTTCATAATTGTGTCTGCCAGAAGGCAAATAAAAAGGCAACCCATCTCCAACAATATACTACGTAATCTCTTTCGAAATATCTCCACCAACCGACGAATCAAACAAATCCTCGAATACCAAATCCGAAGCCATAAGAGCACACTACACGAAAAATAAAACGTTTTTCTTCCTTTCCGCCTTGCATTGTTGGACTACTCCGTGCACCACATCATTATTAGAGTCGCGTGCTTCTTCATTGTCGGGCGGATATGCGGACACCGGTGGATAAATAAGTTATCGCCTGCTTCCCTCGTGCAAAGAACTAACAATGGCTCGGGCCTGCGGCCCTCGACATTATTAGTTCTCAGCACTCGGGAAGCAGGCGATAACCTATAGAGCAGCGTCAAGTGACGTCACATTGGCTACGAGACACCATTTGGAGGTAATAACTACAAGGTGCACTAGATTAAAACGTAACGGAAAACAACGGCACTTCTAATCAAGACAGTGCTTTGAGAGCGGATTTCTTAGGCTTAAAAAAACGTTGTTTTCTCCAACAACAAAAATCGCGCGTCGTAGCCTTAAGAAATCCAGTCTAATACCATTGCCTTCAGCAAGACGACCTTCTTTTCGCCCTCCAGTGCTCCTTGCAGCTAACCCAGTTACTGACTCCACCATAGAGTTATACACAATAATACTACGTTGTGTCACTGCCCTATATACATATGATGGAGGATTAGACTCGATATTTCAATCGCACGTTGTTACAATTGCCATTGTTGTACTCAAATAATTATTGAGAATACACTAGTGCACATCCGTCAAGTCGAGCCGGCATAGGGCCCAGTCAAAAGATTCAACAACAATATAATATTGCTAATCATTAGCAAGAGGGAGTTAAAGTGTGGTAACGGTGCTGGGGCTTAGCTGCACCGTCCCATGATAATATTACCGCGTGACCCATCTCTCGTTTTGCGTCGCGACCCCATGCGCCCAATTGTGGAACGACTGGTTGTAACCTCTTTCTGGGATATCCCGCGTAAAAAATGCGTATGTGTAAGTTCTAACCTAAACAATTGGAGTGAAAAATATCACTCGTGCTACGATTAATCAGGGAAAATGAAAGCATTGGAACTGAGTATGTAGAGCAGACAATCCCAAAAGTGCACAATATCAACAAACACTACCCGACGTTTCGAGCTGACTCCAGCTCATTATCAAGGAAGAAAACATGCACTTAAAATTGCATAAAGGTGCAAGCAGGCAGCAGAATGCAGGCAAAACTGCCTAAGTCGAAACCACAATTCGAACAAAGTAGTTGTTCCTACTCCTGCTTTTTTAATTTTTAATTTTTTTTTTTATTTTTCTTCTTACTTTGTTGGAATTGTGGTTTTGGCTTAGGCAGCTTTGCCTGCTTTCTGCTGCCTGTTTGTACCTATATGCAATTTTTAGTGTATGTTTTTTTTTCCCTCGATAATGAGCTGGAGTCAGCTCGAAACGTCGGGTAGTGTTGATATTGTGCACTTTTGGCCTCTCTGTTCTACCCACACGATTAGGGCGCGTTTACGCAGCGACTCGCCTTTGCATTCTCGCAGCTAGAACTCAATCGCGATGGCAACGGTGACATTGCCATGGTAACAACGCTAAATGGATTAGCTAAATCCGACATCGTTTGAGTAAATACTTGCAGTCTTTTAATCCGTGCCAATAATATAAAGAATTCCTATTGAAGAAACAATTTTCCCAAACGCTTCTGAACTCACGTTATTTGCTGTTTTCGTTGCGAGGCGGCAGACATAAAACCGCCGCCATGTTGGAATTTGAGGTGATTTCTAGCTTCTAGCTGCGAGAATGCAAAAGCGAGTGGTTGGTAAACGTGCCCTCAGTCCAGGCAGTGTTAGCCAGGACGTGTTTACGCAACGACTCGCCTTTGCATCCTCGCAGCTAGAATCTATCGCGATTGCAAAGTTGTCGTTGCCGTATGGTAACAACACTGCCTGGATTAGATAAATCCGACATCGTTTGAGTAAATTATTACAGTCTTATAATCCGTGACAATAAGATAAAGAATTCCTTCTGATGAAACATTTTTCCCAGTCGCTTTTGAACTCGCATGATTGATTGTTTTCGTCGCGAGCCGGCAGAGCTAAAACCGCCGCCATGTTGGAAATTCAGATGATTTCGACCTTCTAGTTGCGAGAATGCAAATTGCGAGTCGCTATGTAAACGCGCCCTCAGGCAACTCAGCGTGGAAAAGTGTTGAACAATCCTGAAACCCCGGAAGGAGATGGCTACTTCAAGGCGAACTTCTGGGGCGAACTGGGTATCCGGTTCGAATCCGGGTCATGCCACTCGGACGAAACGTAAGTGCATAAAGATGGCTTACTAAACTGCGTTATTTCTAGTGTATAATTTTAGTTGATGGCTAATTTCCAATTTTCCTTAATATTATTTACAGCGATTTGTGTCTATATACTTCAAGCCAAGGCCGACGGGGAAAAGAAATCTCATATTGTCTGACATCCTGTCTCAACGCTATTTCATGCGCCCGCCGGGAAGTCAACTTTCATGGTGATGTCACAGCATGGACACTCTGCATTTGGTTAATTTGTTTCATATTTGATAGTTAACATTCCCTTAACCAATTTAAAGGTACATTCCGCCTGCCTAATAATAGCCATGCGCAGATCGCCACCGCACCGTTTCGCGGTACTCGGCGGAGTAATACAAGGTCAACTGAGATAGTATACCTGCGTTACTCGCAGCGAGGAACGCAGTTACTATCTCAGTTGGCCTTGGGCGTAGTAGACGAAACAGCATGAACACAAAAAATTGTGTCGTCGCAAACTGGAAAGATTTTCATATTTTAACATGACACTTTATAATTTTTTAGGCTAGTATCTTATAATTTTTTTTGGCGATCTATTGGCATAAATAATTTTAATTTTTACCGCATCAGTCTTTTAGATTTTTGATCTGATGGCAATTATTAACAAACGATTAAAAATTAGTACGTATACACACATAGATGAACCGTCATGGTTATTGTAAGCGTGCAAATGATCAACTATAATCGCAGGATGCGATTAAATTAGTTCCCAATTATATCCAACAGAAAATCTCGTAGATGCCACATTTTAAAACGGATTTTTAGCAAGGGATTGACTGACGGTAAGTAAATAGATCTTTGGAGCCGTATATACTTGAAGTAGAGGATCGAGAAAAATGGCGTTGGGAGAAAGTGCCTTTAAAGGACGACAAAAAATCGAAGCCCGACAGCAAAATTCCCACGACCTTAAAAGACACAAATAGGACATAAAATGTAAAACGATACGATTTTTCAAATATAATCCTTTTTTGCCTGTAAACACTACGACGCACCGCGACGCTACTCTTAAAAGATTACAGTCCTTGCACCCATCTGTTGTAAAGAACTCCAACAGCAATCAGATAGGCATACGTATACATTCAACTATTATAGTTGTTCACCTTCTTAAAATGCTTATTACTTTTTAGTCCTGATAAGCAAAACCTGCAAGTTCAGCGTGGGAGGTTTCAACACCCGGCCGCCTCATAAAGGCCAAACCTCTTCTGTTCTTCAATGGAATTTATAACTATCTCTCTACAGCTAACTCTTTCGTCTTACTTTCCATTTCGATTTGTAGATGTTGAAGATAAAAACAAAGAAAAGCCGTTCTCTGCACCTTCAAGTTTCACCTCAACGTAATAAACAGGAGGCTTTGTCCTTCTGATTGTTATTGTTTACGAAGGGAAACGTATCATGTAGGCTGTATATGCGTAGTTTGTTATCGCAGCTGATTCTACAGTAAAGGCGCTGCTGATCCTACCGGTAAAGGCGAAGTATACTCATTTGGAGACGAACTAATTCGCTAGTTCGAATCCGTGTCACGTCGCTCGAATGAAATGTAAGTGTTTAAATGTAGCTTAAGGAGTACGTGAAGAACAAACCGTGAAGAACTTTAACTAATTCAATGTATTCTAATGTTTGAGCGTATTGATTCTGTCAGTCTTTTAAATTGTGCCTACGGTATTTTAAAATTACATAAAAAATGTGTTGTATATTAAAATTTTTATATTAAGCTTTATTAAAATTATATGTTACAATTTATAATAAATTTTATAATTTGTGATAAATTTTATAATAACAGTCCCCCTTTATATGGCCGGTTTAATAAAGCGTTGTTGTAATTTCTCGTTTGCATGAAAATACCGTGATTTCCCGTTAGCAGTCGCCCAAGCTTTCATTAGATTTAGTTAGATTCAGGGTTAAGAGACATAGAGGCCCAGATCCCGTTTGCAAGAAAAAAATGTAACTGGAAAAAAAACATGCCGTCATCAGTACTGAACCTCTTTGTTGAAAACACAGTTCGAATCATTACTTATACCACAGGCAATTCCGTTTGACAGACATACAAACAAACAATGTAATGATTATCGAGATTATATACGGATGAATAAGGATTATCGAGATTCCTGCTGCGGACGTCCGTATCATTGCGGACACACACACACAAACAAACAAACAAATATTATGATCTTAGTTATATAGATTTTTATATTTCTTACTTATAAATTATAATCTATATAACTAAGATCATATTATTTGTTTGTTTGTGTGTGTGTGTGTGTGTCGCCAAATTACCGAGATTCCCACTCATAGTTCTTATTTTTGTTTGTTTGTGCGTCCGCAGTGGGATTGGACAACGGATACTGGGGCGGGCGAGGTCACCATAACATTGTGGACTGCTTCCAAGCATGTATTCAACCCCACGACCCTTGGATACCAGGGCATCATATATATAAGATCGCTAAATCGGCTTCCGGTACAACTTCCGGTCCACTGACAGAAATTTCAGAAAAGCAGTAATAAAAATAGTCAGACCGTGAAAGTAGAAGCTACGTTAAAGGTTAGTGTATTGGTTGATTTAGGTATTCAGTTAACACTTTATCAGCAGCAGAAGTATATGTAAGATCGTTAAATCAGTTGGGCACGTGACACCAACTTCCGTACAATCGGTGCAACTTCCGGTCCGTCTTCCGGTTCACTCACACAACCCAAAAACCAGTAATAAAAATAATCACGTTACCGTGAAAGTAGTTAATACGTCAAAAATTCGGTCAGGCTCATACGGTTGTTGTGTTGGTTGAATTTAGGCGTTTGGTTAAGACTAACAGCAGTCGAGGGTTCACGGTCAGTTCCGGCAAGGCCATGGACAGACCGCGCCATCTATTACCAACATAAAAAACCATGAATCAAGAAAGCAACGACACCTGAGATAGCTGCGTACCTCGCTCCACTCCAGGCCCGTCAGCTTGCTTCTGTTTAGTGACAGACACGCTAGAAGTCGTCCAGTACCGTACGAATTAACAACCCAAAGGAATTTGTATCTGAACTAAGTGAATGCGTGAAAAGCCCTCAATATGCGCCAGATCTCCCAATTTGATCGATGCCTTTACGTGTTTAAAGTTTAAAGCATAAATTTTGTTCAGAAACCATGCAATCCTCTTTGGTTCTCATGCCGTCACTAACTATAATGCCAGAGCATGAAGCTGACAGGCCTGGAGTGGAGCGAGGAACACAGCTACTATCTCCGCTGGCCTCGCAACACAGGTAGGGCAGGGCAGGGCAGGCGCAGCAGCGCGTACGATGATAACGAGGAAGTTTGGACTAATGATTGGGAATGATCACTTCCAAGGTGGAAGAATATAATGGAAGTGATCATTACATACTATAGGGAACCATTAGCAGTGGAGATGGGCCGTGGGAGGGGGGTCCGCTAATACAAGAGATCAGGCAAAACAATAACAATAACAGAAGCAATAACAAACGCAGGGTGGGATATTTCAGTGCCAAAAAATAGTAGGGATGAACGAACGGCGCGGAGGGGGTTTTAGAAGTTTTAGTAAAATAAAGAAAAATAAGGGTGAGCATCAGGATGGGTGAGCGTTAGGATGGGGTTCATTTCGAACTGAGTATGGAAGTAAAAAGAGTTGCGGGTAGAGATGAGTGGCAGTAGTGGCGCAATAAAATCTGTGTTCGAAATTTTGATGACCTATTCTTTTCACACAATATAAAGAACGCCTATTTTGTCCCTAAAAGGTTTTCAGCAGTTCCCCAGCGAAAACATTAGTGCTTTCTTATTGGTTGAGCCCAGTTGCTGCTCCCCCCCCCCCCCATCTTCCTCCTGCGCCTTGACGCCATGCCTGGGTGAGAATGGAGGGAATTTTTGAAATTTCTGTTCAAAAAAAATTGTAGGGACAAGCTACGGGGGGGGGGGTTGTAAATTTTCAGTGCAAAAAAACTGACACGGACAAAAGTGACAAGGAATTTTTTAATTTCAGTACAAGAAATAAAAAAAAAAGTAGGGATGACGACTGGGGCTGGAGGGTGGGGGAATTTTCAAAGTTTCAGTACAAAATACACAAAAACGTAAGGAAGAGTGTCCAGGGATGGGATAGGGCATATATCTGAGGGGGGGAGGGGGGGGGAAACTGTCTGAAGATACGTTACAAAAAAGAGTGGAGAGATCAGTGGTGCGGAAGAGGGAGGGCAGAAGTAGCAATGGATGGTAGCTGCCCTGAGGCGAATTGGGGGAGGGGAAGTTGCCCTGTTCCCATCCCCAGAGATAAATCCCCCTTCCCCCAATATATCACCTCTTCATCTCTGGCCACTCTCTATTTTTTCATCCATTTTGTTATAAATCTTGACAATTTTTCTTCAAAGGGAGGCCCAAATATTTGTTTCACCCCATGCAATACCTCAGCCGCTCATTCCTCAGCTGTTCCTCCCTAATTTTTTCGTGACTGTGAATTACTCCTTCAGTGTAGTGTTATGTTTGCTGAAACCATTTTTACATCGTCAGTTTGGCCTAGGCTTTTAATATGGTTGATATTCGACAATCACTTCGACAATCATGCACAATCATTTCTATGATCTGTGCCTAAACATGCCGCTAAAAAAGTAAACAAAACTTCGGTGGTGCCTATTTTCGACCAGCTGTTGCGAGCAGAACGATGACACGGACGATGGGGGGGAAGACAATGGGGGAAGCTTTTCAAGACAGCATGTTTCTCGAGAGTGTCTTGAGCCTTATTTATTTCTACCAGAATGAACATGGCTGGTAGAATAAAAAAAAAGAGATGAGCATTACAAAAGAGGGATCATTAGCCGTCGGTGGGGGGGGTTAGTATTTGAGTCACAATGAGTGTTGATATTTTCGCCAACATGAACTTTGAATGATAGAAGTGATCATCAGAAAGAGAGTATCATTTAGCAGTGGGGGAGGGGGATCTGAGTCACAGGATGCGCTGCCTGAGTGAGTGAGCGAAGCGAACGAAAATCAGCGTTTGTTACCAGGTATGTGCAACAATTTGAAAAAAAACTTATTTCGGTCGAACATGGACACACATATCAGCTACCATACCTAACCAGTGTTGCAAATCGTGCATTCAACACCACCCGTGCATAGCACGGGCTTCAGCTAGTATGGGTATAAGAGGGAACGAGGAAGCAAATTCAGAGTGGCAAAGCGGGTTATGGGCAACTGAGGGACCCATCTGATATGCTTTTCTGCTTTCCAAGGGCATTTTCCTGGTTGCTAAACCGGGAATCCAGGTAAGAGTCGTGCAGGTATTGGCTGGCTTTAGTGGCTGGCGATAAGTATAGATAGTTACACTCACGAGTGGTAAGGGGGAGGGGGGATGTTACTCATGGTTTGGGTACATGGGGGAATAGATTTTGTTCCAGCTGAGTTGCAGATACGTGCCCCTGTGTAGCCATCTAACTGGGATTCATTGCTGTGATAGTAAATATGTGCATTCAGGGAGAATGAGGAAACAGTTCCCCATTTTTTATTTCAGTGCCAACGTTTTGTGCAGCCGAAACCAAGTCCGTTTCGGGGCCTAGCTCCTGTGGGTGTGGCGCCAATGTAGTCAGATTGTTTGCGTGGTAGGCAAAATAATAGTGCGTGTATGTAGGCTTCTCGTATCCTACGTAAAGAAATCTAGGCGTTTGTACGAGTTGATATCTTGTGAAGTTGGATTACGAATAAATGTATCTGGGGCCGATGGCCTTGTAGCCCGAGCTCCAGTCTCACCCAGCCTACGTACCTTCCTATCCCGCTGTTTTCGTTGCCTTGTTAAGTTTTTTGTTTCAGTTTCATACTCAAGTTTAATGTCCTCCTTAGTGTGTGTTACCACTTCTGTCGTTACCATATTTATCGGTCAATTGGATTACAGTCGCAATGGACAGGAAGCTGTTTATGTATCCTAATAACAGTTCCGTTAAGTTGTTGGATTGTGCCAAAGCCTTTGAATCGTTGACACAAACTGAAAAGTTGTATGCTCATCATATGTCTCAAGCATTGTGGATTGGTGGACTTATTGCCTTCCTAAAGAATTCCCCGGAATCGCCCCTTATATTTCTCATGTTGATGAGACTATTTAAAGCTCAGAGCATCCCAAGTTTAAAAACCTTGGCTTTAGATCACTGTGGATTAAGCGGAAGTGAATTCCAAGGAGTGCTGGTTTACACATCAGGTATTCTGTCAAATTTAGGAAATTACAATGATTCTGGAATCAAGTTCATTCCTAACATTCCCGAGAATAGACTGAAGTGTTTGATCGAAAAAAGTGATGCGTTTGCAGCTGACGCCAAGTTGATGAGGTTTTTGTGGGCCATGTGTGGCAATCAAATGTTTCTTCTAAACGAGAAAAATAAACAATTAGGTTTTGCAGACAATGGAGTGACAACATACTTCTCATCAAACTGTACCCAACACGATGCCACTGTAGTAAACGAGTTCTTGCAGTCAGAAGATTTGGACGTTCAGAACACCCGTGTATTTAAAGATCCTGACAGACCACACTACGAAATTCGTGTAGCATCAGTACTCAATGATGGTGATGATGAAGATGAGGAATGGGAAAATTTAACAGGTACCTACGATTACAAAGGTCACACTTTTAAGGTTACTCGTGGCGATTACGGCCCCATACTGGGCTTAGTAAACAAATGCCTAGAAGACGCTAAAAAATACACAACCAATGAAAACGAAATGAAAATGCTAGAAAATTATATAGATAGTTTTAAGACTGGATCTCCAGAGCCGTACCAAGAAGGAACAACTCTCTGGCTCCGGGAAAAATCCCCCGTCATCGAAACTTGTATAGGTTTTGGCGATACGTACAGAGATCCAGCTGGACAGAGAGGAGAGTTTGAAGGTTTTGTAGCAATGGTCAACAAGGAAATGAGTGTTAAATTTAGCAAGTTGGTCGAGAGTGCTAAAAGGATTCTTCCACTTTTACCGTGGCCGAAGACTTTTGAAGAGGACCACTTCGCCGACCCAGATTTTACGTCGCTTGATGTCTTGACCTTCGCTGCTACGAATCGCATTCCGGTCGGGCTGAACATCTGGGCTTACGATGAAAGTAGCAAGAATAATAACTACAAAAATTTTTACCTGGGAAACGTGATGTCTGGTACTAGTGATAAAGAAATCCAATGGCTGTTTTTGTCTGATGAAGACCGGAAATTGATGAACAGGTATGCCAGGGATTGCACAGAGCTTGATGTTGGCTTACACGAGATGTTTGGTCACGGCACTGGAAAACTTTTTAAGAGATATGCCGATGGAAAATTTAACTTTGATGTCAAAGCTGTCATTAATCCTCTCACGGGACGTAAAATTAAGTCTTGGTACGAACCAGGGGAATCGTACGATTCTAAATTTCTTTCATTAGGACCGTCATACGAGGAATGCCGTGCCATGAGTGTTGCCCTGCTGTTGTCACTCAGTAAAGTCGTATTGCAGATATGTGGGTATGAAGGTATTGAGGCGGAGGAACTAAGTTACACGTGTTGGTTGTATGCGTTATTTGATGGATTATGTGGACTTGACACGTATCAACCCGAAGGACGGATTTGGACAAATGCCCATTTACAAGCTTCATTTGTAATTTTAAGAGTTATGATGGAAACGAAGGAAAAGTTTGTCACAATTCATGAAAAAAAAGGAAGTGATGGCCGACCAGATTTGCTGCTTAACGTGGATCGTAATCGGATTAGATCCATAGGGAAACACACACTTTCTGCATTTCTTCTAAAACTGCAAGTCTACAAATCAACTGCCGATGTTACGAGTGCTACGGTCATGTACAGGAAATACTCTAAAGTTTCCAATAGCAATGTACCATTTTTTAAATATCGTAAAATAATTATCTCGCGACTGTCTAATTTAAGGCCGTCATTTTTTGTGCTATCAAATACACGTGCAACTGGCGACGAAGTGACGTTGAAGTCGTATGATACCAGTCACGAAGGCCTCATCCAATCATGGATTGAGCGTTTTCCTCCGTCTCTGGATCTTGCGTCGATTTTAAAACCGTTATGGGAGAAGGACTATGATCGAAAAATTGTGTCGTCTATCCCGGCACATCTTCCTGCGTCAAATAAATGATTCTGTTACCATTTCAAGTCAACATAGTGTTGCAAATTCTTATATTTAAATAACAAATCTACATTCAGGTTGGTGTGTAGTGTCCGCGGCCTATCTTGAGTTTTCCGCAGAACGAACACAGATAATCGACTGTACGTTTTCAGTAGCAGAGTGCCTTGTTGATATCCAAGATGGTTACAAAAACAATGGCGGCCATCGATTAAAGCCACCCCATCCAGGAAGACGTAGCCGCTCACAAAATACTTGCAGGACTCAAGATACACCGCGCACACAATAGTATTCTAAGAAATCTAGCCGAAAATATTTGATACGGGGGGGGGGGGGGGAAGAGCATCTACTGGCCATGACCTTGGAAAAGGGGAAACTTGAGTGCATCAACCCTACTCCACACACTTCAGAGTCTATTTTATCAGGGGTAAATGGGAAGAAAAGAGTTATTATTAGGACTAGCTGAAGCCCGTGTAACACTGCTTTGCAACACTGGTTGTTAGGTATGGTAGCCCATGTGTACGTGTGGTAGCTCATATTCGACCGAAATAAGTTTGTTAAAATCTTTGCGCGAACTGACCAATAAACGCCGATTTTCGTTTGCTTCGGTCACTGAATCAGCACATCCTGTCACTGTTCACCCACCCCATCGGTAACACTCCCCTTGTCCCTTTCCATGAGCACTTCTATTACATTCTTCCGTGTTCATGTTCGCAGAAATACCAGCCATCATGTGTCTCAAATTCCCTCCCCACCCCACGACTAATGCCCCTCCTTATCTAATGATCACTGCTATTACATTCTTCCATGTTCATATTTACGCTGGTGAAAATAAATAGTGATGTTCAAGGCAGTCTCGGAGCTATCCCTTCTAGAAGCATGCTGTCCTGAAAGGTTTCCCCTTTGTTTCCCTCTTACCAGATGCGCGGTGCTGTTAGTTCTTACTTAACTTTTAAAAGTAGTAGTAGAAGTCTTGATTTCTACGATCTTATTATTAAGATAATTGTTTCCTACACGCTAAGGAACTAATGCAGTAGTGAGCAGACTACGCTAGCTGGCGTCATGTGTAAAAATGAGTCCTGTATTTACATAATATAGGACTAATTGCTATTAACCTTTTGATTATTTAAATTGTCTTTGCTTAGTGTTCTACCCTCTTCTGTTCTACAATGAAATGTATAACTATTTTTCTAGCTAAATCCTTTATCTTACTTTCCATTTAGATTTATATACGTTGAAGTTTAAATAAAAAAATAATAAAAACAACACTGCACCTTCAAGTTTCACCACAACGTAATAAACAAGGGGTTTTGCCCTGCTGCTAGTTATCACCCAGCAGTAGTTGACCTACTTACCAAGAGCTCTGATTGGGCCTATGGCTCCACATTTTCTGTTGGCCCATTCACACCTTTTTGTGGGAATAGTATGCCATCCGTAAATCGTTTCGCTCTCGACATCGCCCCAGTCTCCTTTGGGCATTTAAGGTCTTTGTACGCCCTATTCTTGAATTTGCATCTCCTGTTTGGTCACCCTATTTGGTGCGGGATATAGATTGGATTGAATCAGTCCAACCTAGTTTTACTAAGGCCATCCCTGGTTTAAAATCTTTGGATTATGCTGCCCGTCTCACCTGTTTGGGTCTTAAAAATAAAAAATAATAGAAGGTGTCGGCCAATAAGCTAATAGCTTGTTATTAGGCCCAAGCGGCAGATGTTAAGTGGAAGGTTTTACCACCATCAGGAACAGTTGTTTTTTGCCGCATGAGGGAGGAAACCGGAGTACCCGGAGGAAACCCTCGTGCAACGGGCGGGAAACAACCGGAGAAAAACCCGTACATATACACTTCCCTTCCCAGGATCGAACCCGGGTCGGTACGAAGCCAGAGATGTACAGCTGGGACCAAGACGCCTATCGAATCTGACGCCCCAGTGCTCGCAGCTACCCGTGCACCCGTGCACTCTCTTGATCTTAGGCGATTGAAAGCTGATCTCTGCCTGACGTATGGCATCTTGCACGGGCAGATTTGGGGTGATTTTTCAAATCTCTTCAATTTATGCCATTCCGAACGCACTAGGGGTCACCGATATAAGCTTACTGTTCATAAGGCTAACCTAAAATTGCCGTGCCCTATTTTTCTCTCACCGGGTTTTGAATTGTTAGAATGCGCTTCCGGCTTCTATTGTCTGTGGAATCTTAATAAATATCTAAGTAGATTTTAATTCTAATTGTTCTTTTGGGGGGTCAAAACAGAAAAGTACGTGCAGCTTTCTCGGGGTCAAAACAGCAAAATACGTGCTGCTTTCTCGGGGTATTGGATTTTGTTCAAGTCCATTTGTTGTGTCGTTGTGTGTTTTTTAAATTTTTGGCCAAATGTTAGTGGTCTTTGCTAGACCCTTTTTGGTTCCCTTTTCCCTTTCTGGGAAATAAACATTTTAATTACTTACTTACTTACTTAGGGCCTTTGGACAAGAATATATATATATATATTTTTTTGTTTTTGTAGCCTTTGTTGGGGTACGGTAGGGTCCCTTGCAGGACCCGTGATAAGCCAGGACCTGATGCAAGTGAACACAGTGAACGCCTTTTTGGCACTTTTATTTTTTTTACCCCGGGCCCCCTTGAAGCACGGGCCTAGGGACAGAAGCCATAATTGCTCCTCCCCTCTGGTCAGCCCTGCTAGTTATTTACGAATGGCTACGAGTCGTGTAGGCTATAGTTTGTTATCTCGGCTGATCTACTAAAGGCGCAACTGATCATATTATAGTCTCTGAACATGAAATTTGGGAAATTCGTGACGCAAAAGGTACATGATGGTTGCCACTCACGGTAGTGTGGCAGATTACAGCTATGACGTCATTAAGATTGCCACCATCGCTAAAATTAAACCGTCAATTAATACGAACCACGACTTACCTGGGTGAGGACCCACCACTGATTAACATTGGTGTAAGTCGTACTGGGGACACACGTGGCCGTACGACTGGAAACATGCAAAATCAAACTGCAGGCACGCTACTTTTTGCTACGGGCGGGTAGAATTTGGAACACTGCCGCTGACAATTGGTGGTCTCGCCGACTGTTAACTTACTTCTGCAGGCTTAACGTGTACCTTGGAACTTGTGCTTTTTATTATTGGTAGTCTGTTCCACGTTATGTTTGCAGAAAGCTGACGGTATGATGTAACGTTTCCTTGCACTACGTGTGCAAAATATCTAGATATCACTCTTGTAGACTCTACACAGTTACTGTCAGAGGCTACGAGTGGGATATTTTGCGTGTTTTTGCATTCGTAGTGGAAGGAAACATGGCGTCATACAGTCAGTTTCCTGCAAACATAATGTGGAACAAATATTAGTCTGAGGGGCGGGGGGAGTGAGGCTTAATGGCGCGTCGACAGCTTGGTCATTAGCGCCAACCTCAGTCCCAGTGCAGTGGTCCGGGTCTCTGAGGCTCTAAAGCCTAATTTTTATGACAATTGCTTCTATTTGCAAACATTGCTAATCTTTCTGACCTGGGAGGTATGTAAGAGGCACCTTACGGCGCCCTATCGAAAGGCAACGCCGTCGAACAGGCGCCTTTAATTCATCCAGTAGGAATTTGTTCTTAACGAATTAACTGATCTCACCCCTATGCAATTGAGCAGGCCTTTTTTCGTCCCGTCTAATTGTCCAAATTCCATTCACCGCTCACACGGACTGGTACTTGACTCCTCACTTTACTGGCATCACTTGTGCTGCAGTAAGGGTCATCATCTTAATTGCGGTGTATTTAATTTAGAGCCTGGGAACGAGACCCTGAACTTCCACCAAACCGGACTTGTATAAACTACAAGGGGAAGCTGTGAGCTTTACTATTGCCTCGTCAACAATGTTTTAGCGGTTTACAAGCCATTCTAAGCAAGATATAAAGAGAACAAAGCAACACAATGGCACCTAGATTGTGAACGACTAATTTTGTTTCCTTCAGTTAAGTAAAACTTAAGTAAAACTAAGTCGAGAACTGAAGGAATTTCTTAGGCGATTGAATAAATTCCTTCAAACTTTTTACGTTTTATTGCTTAAAAAATTTGATGAATTTATTTATGTCAAAAATTTCACCCCATACCCCCC